>JAUZND010047989.1:0-19934 GCA_034780555.1 Coelogynopora nodosa | reverse complement strand
TCTCCCTGGCAGACAGCTGTGTCTGTCAAGTGTTTAGCAACTCTTCTGAGTTTGTTCAGAGTGCCATACTGGTCTGACACGTGGTCTTGTAATGCTGCACTCTCTGGTTCATATCACAATTCCAACACTGCACTGCATACCTGTGCAAGCAGTGGAATAAATACATATATATATATATAATAGCTAATTATATAAATATGAAAATACTGTTATATTATATTTGTATTAATAATGTATAATATTATTTTTGTAAGTTATACCTAAATGAATAAAATATGATGTTGTTTTTATGAGTTAAATATTTTAGGCAGTCATATAACCTAGAAAAATTTAGCTCATAAAAACAACATAGTATTTTATTCATTGACATTAGATATAACTTACACCAATAATAATATATATAACAGTATTTTCATATTTATATTAGCTATTATGTAAATATATAACCTAGAAAAAAAAATTCCAACTAGGCAGGATACATTAGCCTAGAAATAATTTTTCCATCTATAGGTGGAGATATAACATCTGACTTCATTTCTACAATAAAATATTTGTAGTTTAATAAATTTTTTATAATTCTTCCTTATTAATGATAGAATCCCATATAGTGTAGACATATAATTACATTTTTAATAATATAAACTGAACTTATTTATTATATAATAAGATAATAAAATAATATTATACCACTAAATTGATTGGTCCAGTTCAGAATCAAAGTTTGTGTAAATTATACAATATTAATGATATAATTAATTCTTTTAAATAATTAAATAGGCAAATTAAATTAATGAAATCATGTTATTAATATATACAAAGCTCACCCATTGTTATTTAGTATAAATAGGTCATGAATCATTCTGTACAAAAATAAATTAGCAAAAATCTTTTAAAAAATTGAAGTATCCGCTATTGACAATATGCTTTAATTTAACATATTTAAAACTATTTTTTTACATAACTATTTTGTATTATAAGCATATTTATTTATTGATAATTTTTATAATTTATAAATAACTTTATAGCTCAATATGTTATATATATACAATTGCAGTTTAACATAAATATACTACAAAGAGACAGTATCTTAAAAACATTAAACTATATTACCAGAGACAATTCAATTTGGTTGAAATCCAAAAAGAACGGCGGGGATTACTGAATGTCAAGTAAGCTGTCCGGTTCGAACATATTGACAAAAGATTAATAAAAACTAATACATAATAAAGTTGCTATTCATGAGTAAATTATATTAATATATGATCAATGTTTAAATTATTATTATGTAGTATTTTTAATATTTTGAATTTATATTGTCATTTTGTCAATCAAGACTAAATTTTCAAATATATTATATAATACAATCTTATATTTGAAACCATCAAAAAACACATGGATTATTCTTAAACTAACTCCGAATTCAGTTTTCGTTTAAGTTAATTAATAATAAAGGCTTATACTTTTCAAAGCAACATAGGCACAAAGTAACACAATATAACATAGATATAGAGTAAATAAATTCATATAGTAATGACAGTATAAAAATGCACGAAATACAGTAGAAACAAAAGTACAACAGTATATAGTTCGAAAGAGAATACGGGTTAAAAAGTTTTTACTGTTCATTTGAGTGAGGACGGGGGTTGCCAAATTGTATTTTCTGTCTCTGAGGTAATGGCTATAATTGTTTGTTGAGGGGATGAATTGATGAAGAACATGTGCTTTGTTTTTAGTTATGTTGTGAAAGAGTTTGGCATTGGCCTTATTTTAGTGGGCTATAAGGTTTA
The DNA here is from genome assembly GCA_034780555.1 of Coelogynopora nodosa. Lineage (NCBI taxonomy): Eukaryota > Metazoa > Platyhelminthes > Proseriata > Coelogynoporidae > Coelogynopora > Coelogynopora nodosa. The sequence goes on along the minus strand of JAUZND010047989.1, from coordinate 18,147 downwards.
CTTTTGCTAATAAAGCTACACATATAGTCGCGAGGTGTCTTCTGTGTTGGCAAGGCCCCACCATCGACTGGAGTAGGTAAGCTGACTGATAATGAGGACATTTTAAAGACTTGGTGGATATTTTTTGCTTGTAGACCATGACTCTTCAAGATGTTTAGTGCTTTAAGGAGACTGCTACATTTTGTGATCTGGTTTTTAATGTGCTGACTAATCCCATCATAGTATTTTATTCATTGACATTAGATATAACTTACACCAATAATAATAATATATATAACAGTATTTTCATATTTATATTAGCTATTATGTAAATTCCAACTAGGCGGGATACATTAGCCTAGAAATAATTTTTCTGTCTATAGGTGGAGATATAAAATAAGTTCATCTGACTTCATTTCTACAATAAAATATTTGTAGTTTAATAAGTTTTTTATATTTCTTCCTTATTAATGATAGAATCCCATTGAGTGTAGACATATAATTACATTGTTAATAATATAAACTGAACTTATTTATTACATAATAAGATGATAAAATAATATTATACCACTAAATTGATTGGTCCAGTTCAGAATCAAAGTTTGTGTAAATTATACAATATTAATGGTATAATTAATTCTTTTAAAGAATTAAATAGGCAAATTAAATTAATGAAATCGTGTTATTAATATATACAAAGCTCACCCATTGTTATTTAGTATAAATAGGCTATGAATCATTCTGTACAAAAATAAATTAGCAAAAATCTTTAAAAAAATTGAAGTATCCGCTATTGACAGTACGCTTTAATTTGACATATTTAAAACTATTTTTTACATAACTATTTGTATTATAAGCATATTTATTTATTGATAATTTTTATAATTTATAAATAACTTTATAGCTCAATATGTTATATATATACAATTGCAGTTTAACATAAATATACTACAAAGAGACAGTATCTTAAAAACATTAAACTATATTACCAGAGACAATTCAATTTGGTTGAAATCCAAAAAGAACGGCGGGGATTACTGAATGTCAAGTAAGCTGTCCGGTTCGAACATATTGACAAAAGATTAATAAAAACTAATACATAATAAAGTTGCTATTCATGAGTAAATTATATTAATATATGATCAATGTTTAAATTATTATTATGTAGTATTTTTAATATTTTGAATTTATATTGTCATTTTGTCAATCAAGACTAAATTTTCAAATATATTATATAATACAATCTTATATTTGAAACCATCAAAAAACACATGGATTATTCTTAAACTAACTCCGAATTCAGTTTTCGTTTAAGTTAATTAATAATAAAGGCTTATACTTTTCAAAGCAACATAGGCACAAAGTAACACAATATAACATAGATATAGAGTAAATAAATTCATATAGTAATGACAGTATAAAAATGCACGAAATACAGTAGAAACAAAAGTACAACAGTATATAGTTCGAAAGAGAATACGGGTTAAAAAGTTTTTACTGTTCATTTGAGTGAGGACGGGGGTTGCCAAATTGTATTTTCTGTCTCTGAGGTAATGGCTATAATTGTTTGTTGAGGGGATGAATTGATGAAGAACATGTGCTTTGTTTTTAGTTATGTTGTGAAAGAGTTTGGCATTGGCCTTATTTTAGTGGGCTATAAGGTTTACTTTTGCTAATAAAGCTACACATATAGTCGCGAGGTGTCTTCTGTGTTGGCAAGGCCCCACCATCGACTGGAGTAGGTAAGCTGACTGATAATGAGGACATTTTAAAGACTTGGTGGATATTGTTCGCTTGTAGACCGTGATTCTTCAAGATTTTTAGTGCTTTAAGGAGACTGCTACATTTCGCGATCTGGTTTTCGCTGTGCTGACTAATCCCGAGTCGGTTGGAGTTAGTGACTCCCTGGATATTGATTTCGTCTGCTCGAGTTATATTGGGCAGAAGGTCTCGGAAGGTAATAGGTTTGCATCTGGGCCTTGTGAATATCACTTATTTAGTCTTTTCTTCATTTAGCTTCAAATTGTTGGCAAGAGCTCACTGTCGGATGTTTTAGCTGAAGCTCCGGTCTGGTGAAGTCAGGTATGTCTAATCAGCATACTTGACATAGAAGTCGTTCGGATTAAGTGGCTTGAGGTCCGATGTTACGACAGTGAACGCGAATGGGCCAAGGGCGGAATTATAATAACATGGTTTGGATCTTGAAAACCTAACCATCGAAACTGGTAGACTGTTCATGATTTGAGAAGAAGTCAATAAGCAATTGAAAATTTTTAATGGGATGTTGAGCAATCCTAGCTTCCTGAAGATGGTGGCATGTCTTACGGTGTCAATAAACGCCTTGGAAAAGTCTAGGACTAGCACCCTAACATAGTGTTGCTTTTCCAGAATAGTTGTAACTGAGTTTATGATCGCATTTGCGGCCGCGGTTGTGCTAACAGGGAGTTTAAAAGCAAATTGGCTATAGTTATTTCTGCCTGCGATAAGGGAGTTTAGATAATAATGGATAAGGAGCTTTTCGATTGTTCGTGCGAGAACTGACGTAATGAATATTGGCCTGAAGTCAGCGGCTTTTGAAGAATTGGCAACTTTTGATATCGGCATAATGTTGGCGCTCTTCCAATGCAACAGGACTGTATATTGGTTGATTGACTCATTGAACAACGCAATAATAGGTATATACAGGAAATATGCTCCTAATATGGAACCAATATGGAATAAGGTCTGGCCCGGTCGCAGTTTTCTTGAGTCACAAAAGGGCGTTACATATTGTAGTTTCTTCAAAGTGGTTTGCGGCTGTAGTTGGACCTTCTCTAGCACCTGGAGTTTGTACAAGTTGTCGGTAGAGGTGGCTGTGTAGTGCCTGTTAAAATCTTCTGCTGCCAGGCAAGTCTCAGGGTTGTAAACGGGATAGCTATTTCCTGTAACCTTTCGGACTTCTTCCCATTATAGTTGTTTTGTATCGACGGAAAAATCGTAGTTCTTAAGTTTCTTACAGTTGTGCCGGGTAATGAGTTTACTTATTTCTTCTGTGATTTGTCCTTTTCGTATTAGCTTGTTTTTTCTTCTTAATAAACTCTTAAAATGTATGGTGTTCCGAAAGTCGGTTCTCCTGTTGTTATGGAAGTGCTTGTTCAATAGTGCAAGCATGGTTGCATAAATGTTGTCACAAGCTTTTAGGAAGGGTTCAGTTGTGAAGAAACTAGGAACGTTGCGGGAGAGATCTTCGCGGTAAAGAGCAACATTATTTGGTTTACTAATTCTTATCGTATGTTTTGTTTTTATTGTTGGGAACTTTTGTGGGATCGTTGTATGCGATGATTACTTTGTAGTCAGGTTTAATAGTCGATTCTGTAACCATTATCTTTTCAAAAATTGAGTCGCTAACATAAAGCTTGTCCAGAGTGTTTCCTCCTCTACTATTGGACAAAACATGGAGAAAAGTGCAGCGTTTTAGTCTGAGCTATAAGAATTAGTAAACCAAATAATATTGCTCTTTACCGCGAAGATCTCTCCCGCAACGTCCCTAGTTTCTCCACAACTGAACCCTTCCTAAAAGCTTGTGACAACTTTTTTGCAACATTAGACGTTAATAGTAGCAATAAATAATTAATAAAAATATAAATAGACGCTAAATAGACGAAAAAATAAATAGACGTTCAATAACAGCGACAATTTCACAAATCTAACCCATATTTTTTTAAATATTACTACATACAGAAAAATTATTTTTTTATTAAAATGGATTATAAGCGTTTCCACTTTAACATCATTTCTTAATTAAACATTTTACAAATGGCAATTGAATATTTCAGACCAAACGAACCTATGGGTCACTAAATTTCTACTAGCTGCTCCATGGTGAATGCCTTTTAGTGCATCTAATATGACAGTAAAATGCACGGTGTGCAAAGGTGGATCCAAGGGGTTCGAATCTCACCGGCTTTGATAAGAATTATCAAGGTTCAAGTTTTTATATTTCATATACTACTACTTAAAATAATAGTATATAATTAATTTCCCCTTGTTCTTCAAATGTAGTATTTGAATATCCATTCTAATTTTATGGATTCGTCTCTGACGTGAGTGTCACATAGTTTATTGTCTCAATTAGTCAATAAATTTCCGTTCAATTTAAATTAGTACCATATTAAATAATTTAAAAACAGAAAACATGTTCTGTATTGTTCGACATTTCAGGAGCATGCCTCCTTTCAGCAATACCTAAATAATTTACAAAAACAATTATAAAAAACTATAAAAATATGTTCAGTATACATTTAAAATTATAACAGAAATATGTAATTTTAAATGCATGTTTGAATGAATAGATAATAGTTTTCTATAATTGTCTTTGTAAATTATAATGTATTGATAAAAGAACAATATTTTCTCTAAATGTCGACCAATATAAAGCTTGTTTTTTTATTTTCAATTGATATCATCCACAAGTTACTTTTGTTTGACATAATATAACACAATATATATGTGATGTTTTTAATGGGAAAATATGAAATATCACAAGAATGAAAACACAACAAGAAAATGAACAATAATACAATCACATGTATTACTAAGTAATAATAGACATATACTTGAATGAACATACTTAAAATTACATAAAAGGAGAGATATAAGTAATAATTAGTCCAGATACTAAATATTTGCAATCGAATAAACTATATCAGCATATAAACTAATATGTACAGAACGTCTTGTTATTATGGTATAGGTAAGAACTTCATTTTCTCTCAAAGTAAGTAATGAACAAATCATTTAAGTGACAAATATTGAAAAAAATATTTAATCATCAACAACAATTTGACACTTGATGGAAATGTTTCATGTTCAGAAAAGCGTAACTTCAGTGATTATTTATCAAGTATAGTAATATTAACTTTTTTACAGTGAAGTCTATACAAAAATATATGTAAATCCGGCAAATACATATTTCTTGAAAAGGAACTACATTTTAGTAAATGAATATCAGAAAAATATTGATAGAAAGATAAAGAAAAAAACATTTATTGCGCTAAGGTGACGCACATAGGACTTTACACAATGTACAAAGTATTCTTTCTGTTACAAAATTCTACTCCTCACAGAAACGAATAGATTATTAAAAAAAGAGATAAAAATAGACTGAATAACAATGAATAGTGTACATACAATATGCTTTTTTTCTTTATTTGAGTATAGAATATTACCGTAAATATATATTAGTAAAGTAACTATTTCAGTGTAAGTACGAATTAATGACTATTAATATTAGTGAGGTCGCTTTATGAAATGATCGTGACATGCAGGATAATAGCACCAAATAAATTTCAGTTACATATGTACATTACATGACACGGATTATAATTTTTTTAATGTTGTACAGTATTTATACTTTTTACAATTGAAATATATTGTATTATATTAATTAACCAATGAATTGGATATATAAATGGATTTTATACAAATTGCGGGTACTACACGTTTGACAGATGTATACAATATACCGTAAAAAAACAATTAATAACGAAATCATCATTTTTGAGAGTAAAATACAATTAAATAATTAGTTAAATATATATTCTTCACGGAACTTGTTATGCTATGCAATAATTGTTAATAAAAAAGTTGACAAGAATATCTGCAGTATAAATCAAAACATTTATTTTGATGATTTGAAAATTAAAATAAATTATAAACTAAAGTTTGTGCATATTTCAAATATAATCAAATATTAGTGTGTAAATTAATAAATATCGATAATATCATGATGCACAACAGTATAAATTATATTTTCGAGAACACATATAATATACACTCTATTGAATCAATACAGAATTATAAATTAATAATATTCGTATGATACAGAGGTCAAATATATGCAATTAGGAAGATATCATATAATACAATTGAATTATGAATTTATACATGAAATACGAAATCAGGTCTTTTGGTTTGAAATCATTGAAAGCTTTTGTTTCTAATTAATTAAAATGTTTCAACTACTAAAACAAATATTTTGATTCAAACGATACATGTTGTTGTCGGCAATTAATTGTATAGTTTTAATTTTAAATTGATATTTTCTGCAAAAGTATATAGCGAAACAAATATATTATGATTGTGTTTTATTATCTAAAATATTTGATTTCATACTCACTTACCTTTTTACTGTAACCGTGTATACATCTGCCAAACATAATATATTACCCACAACTGAGATGAAATCCACTTATATATCAAATTTACTTATAATATAGTGTAATAAAAAATAATTTACCAATAAAAAGTAAAAATACATTTTATGAACGGAAATCTATATAAAATATCATATAAAATACTTTATAATAATCATTACTAAAACATTTGCAACTAAAATTAAACACAATGAGTGTTTCAAATAGGTTATTTTGTAACACGTTGGTTCCAATTTTTATGTAATCCAAATAACATAATTTTTGGAGCATAATATTTGTTTTATCGCAATGTCCGTAGTAGCTATTACAAAAAGTTGTGCTATTATCCGGCGTATCAGGCAAACCATTGTTTGCTATTAAAGAACCTCGCCATATACACTTAAATATTATTCTATCCACATGTTTCGGCCCATTTTTGCTGGCTTTTTAACTGAAATCAATTACTAAGATATTATAGATCCTACAAACAAAACAAAAACAGTGGTTACTATGAACAAAATGTAGCATTTATTACTGCAGTAAAAAAATATTGCTTATGCTGCATTATATATTATCTGTAGCACGAAGAAAGTTATGAAGCATAACTCGAATTCAATTTGAGGAAAAGCTTAAGAATCAAAAGCATAAGTCCAAATAAAAAAATATAACGTTGGGAATGGATCATATTAAGCCCGACGAATTAATAAAAACAAACCATCGAGAAGCCAAATAATATAATACAAATAAATTTGAAAGAGTCTGTGATCGGTAATTAACAAAGAATGAATGAAGTAGCCAATATAATATACAACAAAACATTCATCACCAACCAGTAACATGCATGAATTTTAAATATACGATTAATTCAAAGAAAATGTCATGGTAACAAAGGATAACAAATCGGTCAATATAGTTACTACTGCTTGACAATAAAATCCCGTGCCACAAATCCACCAAAAATCATTACAACTGTGAAGGCAGATATATATAAAACAGCAGGGATGGAGCGCGGCTATAGTAGTGTGTTAATATTGATTGCAATTATTATTATTTCTCATGACCTTTACCAGAATGTCCTTGGTGTGAGGTTGAACTTGAACGTTGCATGAACTTGTGCCGCGCCTGCTGAATCATCTCCCGCTTCCGGATGGCCAAAATAGACTCGCGCTCCTGCGTGGACTTGCTGAACCGAGACCCGCCGCCACATTCGACACCGCTGCTGGTGGATTGATCTGATTGGTCGATAGGCCTGACCTCAGTGGATGACGTCTCTGTCAGCGTAGATAGCATATCGGCTCTGTCGGATGTCGGCTGATGGAGACAATGTAGAGTGCTGTACTCTTCAAATGAAAGTTTTTTTATATTTGATTGAAGATAATGTCGTTATTATTATACCAGATGTAACTATTTTCAATTAACGGGCTTACAATATGTAAACATTATAAAAAAGCGAATATTGATTTCATAGATGTTGTACAGTAATATTGTTTAATTGGACAGTATGATCTGGATATGTAATTGCATAATAACAAGTCCATATTTTATCTTTTAAAGAAAGAAATAATGGAAGTATATATATTTTTGGTGGACACTAGAGTTTTGATTAGAGTTTGGTGTAAATCTTGTCATCACAATCGGCTGACCATGTGTTTTCAATTTGGAAATAAATTACATAGCGTCTACAAAGGTTGGTAGCGGAAGAGGTGTTCCTGAATCATCGTTCTCGATATCACCACCATCACCTGGAACAACCGTCTTCAAAAAAATATTTACTTTTGATTCTTCAGTGATGGTTTCTCTTACCATCAAATTTGAACCCGTGTCGATGCAATCCGAAAAAGTAACAGCATGCAGGAATAAACCCAACAGTCGCCAGTCTTGCATTTATATTAGAGCAATCTGCGATTATGTTATTGTGGTCGTTTACTAATACAGGTGCTGCTTCTTGAATGGTTGTTTGTCTCACAGAAAAGGTGTCCTGTCTTGTATATATATACATACGTATTGATAGAGGATATTGTTTCACTTTGCAACTAATGCCATAATTAATTTCCAATGCAATGTAACCGAATACATGACACGGAGACAACTAAATATATTCAAAATGTAGTGATTTTGTCTTAGAATCCTAAAATATGATTTAAACGAAAATATGATATATTATGCAATTACGATATAGGCTAATTTTATTGTATATTACATAATAATCGCCTAGTCATTATGGTGTAATATATAATAGTCATATAGTATCTAGTTTAATTTATAAAAGTTCGACATTATAATATTATCACAATTTATTTGCGTAGTAAAATTTCAATAAGCGGCCGCCAAACGGAAACCTTAAATTTGCTATGTTATATCAACATATAATCATAATATATTCATGGCCTCTATAACCAGGAAAATTTAATGCTAAATAAAAATCAATATATCTTGGCCTTACTACTATGTTATTACTGTGTAAATATTAAATAATTAATTATGTAAACAAGTCAGATATTTTTAATTTGGTCAATCATAATATTTTTGTATAAAAAATCGATACAAAAAAATTTAAAATAAATATACTATTAAAAAACAGACAAGTTTTTATAAATTATAATATATTATACAAATTAGCGCTACAATCGCTACGTGTTGAAATTTTACTAAAAATAATATTCCGTAATCAAAGCAATTTCTTTTACGGCAAGAATTCGACATATTATACGGTAATCACAAAATGAAAATGTATTATAACAATTAAAGCTATATTACTATCAGTATACATTCAGTAATTGTTTCAATATCAGATGTGACAGGATTTAATAGGTTCCAAAGTTATATTGTAAGTTTATAGTAAATACACATTTAAGCAATACATATTAATTAAACATAGCTCACCTTATCGCTATGTCATAGCCAATGAATTTGTTGTTTTCTTATGTAGTTTAAACACCTGTTTCATACTTTGATCTTATTAAAACTCAGAAAATTATTTAAAAGTCGATGTTGAAAGGGTTATGTGCTTGCACCGAACAAAACAAACACCTACGTTATCTGATACACTTTCACACAACACTGACAGTTCAAATAATGCACCTAGACATCACAGAGGAAGATGTCATGACCTATGGACCTCGGAAACCTTCTTGTTTACAGTAAACAATTAACCTGGTAAGTTTAGATGATTTCTAAAATGGACAAGTTAATTTTCAAGTCTTTGAGTTCACAGGTGTGAGTCTTATCAGCTGTAGGTAAAAAAATATTTTTACAATTCTGGCGCAACTAGAGTGAATATCCTAAAATTACTATACAATTACAATTGAAATAACGTTTTACTAAAATTATTCACTGCTTTTGATCATTTGATGACGATCTAGTGTAGTTTTCACTTAAAGAAATGCATTTCTAAACAGCTTAGTCTGTGTTTCCGGGCGAACAATGCTATCGAATATAAATGGGATGAATCATATTCTAATTATATACAATTAATGTAACGGTATTAACAGAATAAAATATTTGGTTTCTATACTATTGTATAGACACACATAATAATTATATTTTTGTTAAAAAATCCACCGACCGGCCGCCCTAATTATTTTTTGAGAAAAAGTGAGCAAAAATCTCTTGTTAGTAGCATACAGATATAAACAGTAACAGTAGATAGGAAAAGTTTATTAAAATCAATACAAAATTATGTTAGCTCAATAGAATTCCAATATACAGTCTAATGATCTAGATTATAGGTGGAAACAGTACACATATTAATTATGAAACTTTAGACAACCTTAAAACTTAATTTTGTAAATACCTTATTATATATTACTTTAAAATATATTTTACAACATTTGAAAGCTAAAAACGTGAATATATAAATATGACTATAGCAACTTTAAATAAACTATATTTAAAATAACACTACTGTTTTCTTATGGAATTGTCTATATTTTTTAACGGATATCTTTTAAGTCGTCAGCGCTTATGATTGGATACATAATTTTAACTGTTACTATTTATATCTCGATCTCCATGGTTATTATTGATCTGGAAAGACTTCGATGACTCACTCGGGAAGTAGTGATCGACGGCCTCCCTCCTTCTGCCTCAGTGTCAGCATCCCGGTCATCATCACTGTCCTCGCCCTGGTGGTGATGGGGCTGCTGCTCCCAGCTTACCCGGCCCTCCACAATGTTGTCCACAGTGGCCTCGGCACTTCCGCTCCTCCGCAAGTCCTCCTCGATCACCCGCAGTGGCAGATGGGGGAAGATGGCGCGCACCTGACTCGCGGCTACCGACATCGGGTGGTTGGCGCCTCCGGCTGCAGTTGGGTCGTCGTGGTGATGCAGGCCCGAGAGGAGACGAGGACCTGTCACCTGGGGCAACCGCCGCATGGAGATATAGCTAAAATTCTTGGAACAACTTTCAGTGCTGTTGACCGTGAATTATTTAACAACTATTAACGTAATTACAGTGTTTTCCATCAGTATCAACTAAAATATCTAAAATAATATTATAAAATAACTAAAATATGTCGAAATATTGTAGACTAGATAAGCCCAGAATATGTTTAAATTTAAACATTTTATGAATAGGAAAATACACCAAATATAAATAGAAATTCTATATAATTATTGAAAATTATAAAAAATATATATATTAGAGAATAGACTTCAAATATCTTTTAAATCACAAAGAAAGTTTGAAATAGATTCAAAATTGAATCAGGGATATCTAGAATATTGGAATGCATAGGCTAATTTCAGGCCTTACATAGTCAGACTCACTTTCTGAAAATTCTAATTATTGATGCATTTTGAATTAACCACCTTTGTGACCCTTATAAATAGAATAATGTTTAATTAATATAAGCAAATTAGAATTACGTGATTGGATTCACAATTCACAAAAATATTAGGCTATTTATATATTTATGCAAAATTTTAATTTATCAAATTTTGTCATGTATTTTAAGGTTCACTGAACCCCCTCATTACAAGACAGAGTAATATAAAAATGGCAAAAAATGTGTCATTCAATAACAATATAGTAATAATAAAAACCAAGACACATCAACAGAAATTCTATTCATTTAATATCAAAAGAAGATTATATACGGACTAACGAAATATAATTTACTACAGTTAATAAAATCCGCAAAATTAAGCCACTCATGTAGGCCCGATTTTTATATCTTTTTTATATCATAATGAATACTGTGATCAAGTTCTTAGACAGAAATAAATACTTCCAGGGTTAAACAATTATTGAAATTCCACAAAAGATAAACATAATAGGAAATACTGTTCAGTTTTAAGAACTCGGATTAGCTCGGATTACCTTGTATTAGCTATCATTTACAAATACATACAACCAATCTTATCACTATTTTTAATAATAAAAAAAATGCGATCCGGAGTATAAACCTATGTCAATATGTTATAGATAGGCAAATAAAAAAGGAAGTTTCAATTGGTTCGGATTTCAGAAACATTTCGATCATGGAAATTTGGATTAAGTAAACTCAACAGAAAAGTGCGCTTACCTGAGAGACTTCAACATGCAGCGAAGGCAGCCAGGAAAAATACCTCGACCCATCCAGGTGGAAGAAGTGTGTCGTACGTCTCCCAGGCTCCGCTGCGGCCGGCATGATTGGCCCCCTAATCCGGCCTCCAACCGCACCTCTCACCATTCCCAGTCCTTCCTCCCCCCCGGCCCTCGGTGCCGCCCCCCTCTGCTCCTGGTGATGGTGGGCATGATGGGGGGAAGGGGGAGGCACCAGCGGGCCCAGGGTCCGCCGACAAGTGGGGCAGCTGGGGTCCTGCTCGAGCCAAGCCCGGAGGCAGACCTCATGAAAGACGTGTCGACAAGGCAGCTGTCTGCAGGAGGTCAGGTTGACCCAGCAGATGGCGCATGTCTCCTCGGGAACCTGAGTGGGACAACCAACATCACCCGCCAGACCAGATAGAGGTGTGAATGTATACGGTTGAGGCGATAAGCCTATTAAAATCAATCCACAGATATGTCGGAATAATATGACAAAAAAAAACTACGCCAGATCGTAAACTCACAAATCAAAAACAGATTTAAAAAATTCATTGATAAAATTATTATCAATAAAGATCATCCTCTAAAAAATATACTTGAAAACACAGCAAATAATCACTATGGTACGCGAAGCGGTGGACAGACCGAAATTTTCTGCCGAATATTGTCCTACAGACAATCTTTCCTCTCAGCTGCTAAATCCTTGTTATGAATTAAAAAGCGTCAAGACCTATGTTGAGATTACTATTTAACCTTCTTTTTTTATATTATACTCTTGTCATCAAAAATCTATTACCTGTCACATTATTTAGTCTTTCTCATTTTAAAATATATCTATATATATATTACTTTAACTCTTATCAATTAAAATAAAATATATATACATTTTCTATATTATGTACCTATAGGTACTTGTGTACCCTCGTAAAACGACATGTACTTTGTTATTATATGTTCCTCTTTAAATGTTTGTACTTTTACTGGAAATAAAGCCATTTCATTTATTTATTTTTATCAATTTGTTTTACAGCTGAACGTATTTTCCATTTTGATAGCATACAATTTTTGCAAAGACAACATTACCGTGAAGAGCTAACAAGGTAGAAAGGGCGGGTAGAAAAGATTCAGAAATTAAAGAGGACCGAGTATTATACTGTCTGACTGAAATATAAACAGTATTGTGGATGTGTGATATCCTTCACAGTACTCTGATTGACTTAAAATGACGGGATCAGAATCGGGTATTTGTTTTTGTTTGCTAAGACTCTCTATGTGTCGATTTAGATACGGTCAAGGTCGATTTCGACGAGTAGTTTTTGTATTATTAATGTAGTGCACTACAGTCATACAATGACCGACAGAGTGCAACTGCAATCATTGACCGAAGGTACAATTGGAGATATATTGTATGACTGTAGCATATATGTATTATTTTAGCTCGACTATCCATTGCGAATAGAATCAAAATAATACACAATATGATGCTTGTCTATTGGCTGATTGTTTTCGTCAAGGATTTGATCTCTCTTGTCCTAGGGTATTCTATAAGCAGTTAAAAGTTCCGGTAGTGCGTGAAAGATCCCGAAAAAGGTAGACATGTGGATTATGATACATAATGCCGAACCACAGTTGACTGGCACATTGGATATTAAAGATGACCATGTATCGAGTATTTGTTGATAGACTCCACACCCATTTTGTGCAATAATGATTGGAAAACAAGGCATGTGGTGAACAATCTCATAAATACATTTAACTGATCGGCGTTTAAATTTTCTTTCCTTCCATTAAGTAACCCAGTACAATATAGACATATCAATATGGTTTTACAATATCAAATGACTCATTCAGTCTTTTTTCATTGATTTTGACAACATTATCAAAGTCATGTGCTTAAAAGTTCGTTGAACAGGAGCTGACGAGAGAGAAGAAAATTCTCCATAAATATTGCCTTCGTCGACATTGATGGGTCTGCAACTGTAATGCTAGCATTATACTTGAGTCGTTTTTTTAGATTTCGCTATAGGCAGAAAGAAAATTTTCGAAGGTGGTGTAAACTCTCTTTTGGTGAAAAAATATATACATTGTCTCAGTATATTCTTTATAATGGTAACTGTATTACAAAACAATGCAATATAAAATTATATAATACACATAACTTAGATGATTATATACAAATGCGACTAAATTCAACATTAAAATATATTCAATAGCTGAAAAAATAAAAATATTTTTTTAAATTTTGACTATTTTTGTTAATTTGTTTTAGACTGTCACGAAGACATACACACATTTAATGTTTTTCTAATTTTATATAATAGGCGACTGATGGTAACTCGCACATTTATCCTATTTATTTCTAATGAAGAATGTAGAACACCATTCATTGCCTTATTTAAATTAAAGACATACAGAAATCTAGTATAGATAAAATAAAACAATTTAAAAATGTGATAAACCTAGAAATGTATTCGTGTATCTTACATAAGAATTCAGTTTAATTTGTTTTATAAACATATATAATATTATATAAACTGGTTATATTTTATCGTTAAAAAGATACGAAACACTAAAAAGTTAAAACATGTGTTAATGAAAAATAAAAAGTACCTACGTTACTAATAGTAAGTTCCAAATACACTAAAAATTAAGAAATGTGTACTTTTGTAACAAATGAGACACGATAAAGAGTTAAACAAATATATATTCCAAAAGTAAAATAAGAAGATAGTCTCCGAACACCGCATATGTTATAAAATATAAGAGTAAGAATAGATCTAAAAGTATCGCCCAAAGTTTTATGTTAAAGTAAAAGATTCTAAACAAAACAATTTTTTATAAATCTTTTAGCGCACTCTTCCATTGATCTTTGTACATTTTTTGATTCATACTCTACTTCTCGGATACAGTAGCAACCATTTTGTTATTTTATAAATCAACATTGCTGGTTGTTAACAGCAATTTTATTGAGTAACTACGGGAGTCCCGGTCAGTAATGGTGAAACACGAAATATATTTGTATTTCATGAACGAACATGGTATCTAACAAATTGATTATATTGAAATAGTATGTAAATTTTTTAGACAAGGATTAAACAAAATACATAATTATAGTACACAAACGCATATACAGTATGTTTACAATGTTGCTATCTAGAAGGAATACATCAAAATAAAATAACATTGAAGAATATTTATATTATGTCTTCTGATTAGGCCTATAATGAATTAATGATGAACCTGTTTAGAAAGTTTGAAAATGTCGGTTATTCTGCAATATATTACTACATTTGGAACATAAATATCATTAAATGATTTTCAAAACTAAAATATAATTATAAAATATTAAATACGCACTATGCAACATTCACCTCTTTGTAACAGTGAATAAACAATTATATATATATATAGTAGGTCTATATTAAAACAATCAGAAATGAAACATAAAAATACTTGCCTCAACGAGCGGAAACCGTTCCTCCATCAATTTAGCAAGCCGACGATAGTTCCGATGCCGATAGACTCGTCTTATAAATTCACAGAAAAGATAACGCAGCTGCATGAGTACCACAAGAGAGGCCACACTCAGAAAAATATTACTCCAGACCAAGAGGTGGAGATGATGTCCAAAATCAATAGATAGTGTAGTCAGATCGAAGACAAGGTTGGTGTAGTACTTGACAGGGCCTCTGGAAAGCCAAACTTCATTTTGACGGTGATCATAGAGATATATAAAGTACTGAGCAAGCAGCTGAAGACTGATACAACCAACAAGTCCAGCCTTCGTCAACATAAAGAAAAGTACATGACCAGATGAATAGAATCCAACCATCACTGCTATTCCTCCAAGAAATGTCACAGATATTAAAATGACTAAAAGAAGTGCAATAAGTTTTCCATGTTGCTGAGAAGTGGTTCTTGGCGAAAAAGTGTAAAACTCGAATCGGTCAGCAGTGACGGTAGTCATCAAATGAAGGAATCCGAGAACTGAAAACCAGCCCCCCCAAAGAAGCACTCCTATTAGCGTTTGCACATTGAGTAGAATGAAAATGTAGAGGATATTGTAAAATAGAAATCGACAAATTCTATCCCTAATAAGCAGACGCTCTTGCTGTCTGAGTTCTACAAACACCCAACGTTGAATCAGACGACCGAGAATGAATAGCAGGCAGTAGCCCATATTTGCCACGGCCCAGAAACTGGTGACACTACTACAGAGACCACGAAGTACAGCGGCAGTCCACGGAAAATACTTGAGAGGAGACCGATTCTCGAGGATACTTCGGTATCGTGCCCGACGCTCGCTGAGCGAAATAGGTGTGAATCCTGAAAGATTGGTGATGTATCTACGAAAGGTTGGCTTTTCAGTTACGAAGGTATCGGCCGAAGTTTTTTGTAGCTGTGAAATAGGCGCGGTATCTCTTTCAATTTGTATATTGATGAGATTTGCGGTGAAACAGGCAAAAGACAATAATACATAGAAGGAAAACCACGGAACATGACGAAAAACCAATTGAAATACTCTCGTCGTCATTGTCGAAATGTGAATCTAAAAAAAAACAAGACGTGAATTATAAATAACTTAGACAACCGACACACGAAAAATTATCCCAAAATATGCCTATTTTAAATAAACAATTACAACAAAAGTCTAGTACATTAAAAAATATATATTAACAAAATCTATACACTTTAAATATCACATGAATTTGCTATGTTGCATTTATAGAGGCGTTGTAATATTTATCCATTCATATGTCATTTATTTAAAAAAAATTATACACAATTATATATGACAGACTTAAAATACCACAAAATAGAATAAATAATCATAAACTGCATAATTATTATATTTTACCACTTAAAATATAAAATAATTATTACCTATACATATTAGTTTAGATTTTACGAAAGTTAATAACAATGTTGTCTCCATTAAAAATATAAATGTAATATTTTAAACACTATTTTTCATATAAATTAAAAAAACAAGGTTTTATACATTGTTATGTACTTTATCATACTATCTAAAAATTGATAAATTGATAAACTATTTGTTTGTTACATCTAACGTAACTTTTTTGCAATGTGTTCTTAGTTGCGAAGCCGTACTGTCATGAGTTTCCCACATATGTTATGATAATCATATGATGTAAACAATAATTTGATGACATATCTTATTGCAACGCAGAGACTAAATATAGGGCAATCAAACACACTTAATTGGGTTTTCAATTACATCTAGCCTCGAATATGTATAATTTATTATATAGTATATACAAATATTTTACAACTTATATTATGTGTATGTATATTGATGATCTGTAAAGAAGGAATGTCAATGATCCACTCACGCCAGTGCATAACATCTGGAACATTCTCACTCAAAAATCCAATCTAACTATTGATGAACAACTCATCGAGTTTCATGGTCGCATAATGTTTTGTGTAAATATTCACTCAAAACCAGGCTCATATGGATTGAAGAAAGTCTGGTTGAATGAAACTCTAACAGGATATGCTCTAATGGGTCTCCCATAAATTGGAGAACGAACACTGACTGCAGAAGAAAAAAAGGTGGTCTGAGCGTTCGATTAGCTACCACTTTGAAACTCTAGATTATTTACCTTGACCATTGGTTATAATGTCACAAGTGATAACTGGTTTACCACATTTCTTGCAGATAGATTGAATCGAAAACGTACCACTCTTGTAGGAACATTGAAAAAAATCGAAGTTACATTCCCTCGATTGCCAAATAAATTCATGGAAGACACTGAAAGTCTGCAATCTACTATTCCTCCAGTAATGAAGTGCTTGTGTCATATTACGACAAGAAAGCAACACTAATTAATTATCCTCTTATCAACCATGCATCACTCTACGGAGAATGACGAGAATGGAAAGGCTGAAATTGTTAATTTCTACAACAATACCAAAAGTGGAACTGCCAACGTGGACCACTTAGTATGCCTTTACAGACCTGTCTGTACGAAAATGTAGGCGATGGACTTACACATTTCTGTTCAACATGACAGACATTGCTCTGGTTAACTCTTGAATCATCGCTAGTTCGATATCTGGAATTAGCATTTGTAATGCTCGTAATATAATAACAACAACACTTTCCATTCCAGAATCCTCTTTAAAGTGTCCTATCAGCTAATCGACAACCATATACAGTTACAACTGCGAAATGATGGCTTATCAGTAACTGTTCGAAAGGCAAAATCTTTCCTCAGATATGACATCCACTGCCCAGCTGTTGCATTTAATCAACAACTTCGCAGAGGCCAAAAACGTAGTGAACGATGTTGCGAATGTATGTACATGCCAAGTAGACTCTAAAACCATGCAACAATGTAATTGGTTATGTTTTGTTTGCACTGCTCAGGTTTTCTTTGTTATATAGTTACCCTTTCTTTTGATTTATATTTTATTATTTCTGATTTATTTCTTTTCTTTCTAT
>JAUZND010047978.1:0-19935 GCA_034780555.1 Coelogynopora nodosa | reverse complement strand
AAAATTGTAATATTAGAAAATGTTATTTGAAGTTAAAAAATACCATTTATCATATTAAAATAATAGAATATGAAAATTAATATTTTAGGCTATAATTCAAAATCACTTAACAATGGTTATACAGTTATAATAACACCATTAAGCACAGGATACTGCAAACTTTACATGCAGCATACAAAATTATTTGGTTTAAATTTTTGCCATACATTAACTTTATATTAAAAATCACCAATATTGTAAATTCAGATAATGCATATAGAAAACCTAATCTCTAGGTGCCATTATATTTTATACAGTAGGGATCCTAACAACTAATTTTAACATTTCCGGAAAACTTCCATTTTTTTCTAACATTATAACTGACTGATATGGACAGGAGTTCAATATGGTAGGGTAGAATATGAGTAGGATATAGAATAGATACTGTTCATTAATCTGACAGCTGCAGAAATTGGTGCAGAATGCAAAAATTGTTGGGGTTACAATTAATATTAACACTAACTAAAATATAATTTTGAGAAACTATCTCCAACCAACAAATTATCCAAGTATCTTTAATTTAATATAGTAGATTCTTTATGTTGAATCTATTATTAAGATTGTTAAAACTTGGCAAAAAGAAAAGTTGAATCATGACAACTTCAATAAAGAAAAAGAGAGAGTATGGTTGTAATTAATAAATCCTTATATCCAACAGCTTGTAAAAATTTATAGCATAAACTCCTTTGCAGTTAATATAAATTTAAAAAATTCTAATAAGCATGGAATGGAAATCTGGCTACCATTATTAGCCCAAATAACATTTGGAAACTTACAAATGCTGTAAAATTATCTATTTGTAGCTGAAGTGGTTTCACTGGTTATATAGGCAAAACAATGAATTCAATACTTTTTGTGTGCATGAATTAGTGCCACTAATTATTATTGTGGAAAATGTCACCTTGTTAAGACCCATGAGATTATTGTTTGTTGCATAAGTCATTTAGGTAACATAGTACAGTACAAAAGTATCAGAAGGAAAGAAGCAACTCTTGACAATGAGAAAGATGGTCAATCCCCCCTGCAGTTATTGTGATGAAATTGAGTTATATATATGCCTTATCTATTTGAATACATTTGTATATTATTTAAATTAGAGTTAAATGATTTTATTTCTATTGTTATTAGTATTCCTCTCAAGCAACAGTCAGTGACAACTTAAGGTATTGGATACCTGTTTTTTCAATATGATAATAATTTTAATTGGTAGTCCATACAGGTAACTACAAAAAAATCTTTAAAACTAGTCATTATAATATAAAATAATTAGACTAAACCAGTTTTATTCAAAGAACAAAAGCATATTCTGTAAATTATGTGTATGTATGTTTGGCAACATAGTATGACTCAATAGCTCATTTTTCCAGCAGAGACTTTATCTAATAGTGAATTAGTGTTACATGGTTGACAAAGCATTTTTAGAGTAAAATTCCAGGTTTTCCATGACAATATTTTCAAAAAATCCTTAAATTATAAGCACATTGTAGGACATAATGTTAAAATGTTGGTTTAGATAAAAAGAAAATAATTAATTTATGGTTAATCAATATAGACTCATTGACATTTTGTACAAATGTATTTTTTAGGTATTATGTTATGAAAGAAGCACATGTTAGTAAGTTTATGCATACTAGTAATAGTATAATTTTACTTGCCTATAATAAATGCAATTATACAATATGGATTAAAATTAAACATAAATAACTATTATGTATGGTATTCAATTTAAAATATGTATTATAGTTTAAATACAAGGTGGTTAAGTATTACTTAAACTTAGTATTAATTATACATGTCATAGAATAATAGAGAATTATTATAGAATAATCATTTTAAATAATGAAAAAATTGAGGCATATTATGTGGATTACATTATAGATATGCTTCTTAAGCTTATTTAACCAATGAAAATTATTAATACTACAGCCAAGGTATACCCAAGTCAAAACATAACCAGTATATATTTATAAGACACAGTAAACAGTATGTCCTCTAGGTAAGTAAGTTATTCTAGACTAAAGAAATAAAGTGGCCAGTTTTTAGAAGTTAAAGAAGTATTTTCATATATTTAGAATAGTTTTTTTTTAATTTCTAAAATTATACTGAATTCTACATCATAATATTATTGTTTTTACAATCTATAACTTCCTAATCAAATTAATCAAATATAAGGGATAAATATGGTATTCAAAGATAATTAGTTTTTGTTTACAAAATTCTTATCTATAAATATAATTGCTTTTTAAAATTTATTTTAACATGTCATATTTAATCAAAAATAGTCAATTTTGTTTTAATTTTAAGTATTTACAATTAGTAAAAATAAATATTTAGACCTGACATATAATTTATAACCATAATTATTTTTTTTCTGACCAAGAATGATTGTTATTTAAGGTATTTTTTACTTGTCTTGTGCGGATGCCAATGGCTGATACCCTTAAAAATAATATGTGTTTTATATTTATAACTAAATTAGCTTAAAATAGTTTATTATATAGCCTCGCAATATTAACGTGGGTCCATTCAAATTGACGTAAATAAACAGCATCAATTCTCTCAAAATTGCATTAAAAAATTCTCTAAATACTACGAAAATTATTTAAGATCATTCTTAACACAAAAAATAATAATCTACCAAAACATAAAGAAGCAAACTTGCACAATATGACACATGCATGTATCTAAATGTCCATTCAAATTTCACACGCATGCAGTTTTAATATAGTAGTTAAGAGATAAAACTCTTATGAAGCGTATTTCTTCGTACAGTACTTAGTATACATACAATAGCCTCAATAATACTTTTTCAATAACAGAAACAATATAAATCAGTTAAAAAATAAATACCTTTGCAAATATAATAAAAATTGTTCACAGACACTTCCGAAAAAAATGAAAGAAAACCGAAATTGAAACTTTATAGGAACAGTTCTTTACCTATAATATTTTATTTTATGGAATAAAACAAAATTATTTACAAATATATATCCAGATGAAGAATCGTGTTTAATTATTGTAATTAAATAAATATAAACTTTATTTTTAATAGATATAACAAATTTGATAACAGCGTATTTTTTATTAATTCAATGAAATTATTTATTGAATATATTGTTGTCTACAGTTTTAATACCACAATTAATGAGTCCAACTGATTGAAACATGTATGCCTGTGCCCGTGGTGCTCTTTTGCTTGATAGGTTATATTAATAAAAAATAAAAGCTCAAGTTTCCGGATGCTGTTGTCTTAGTCAATGTGGTCTAATAAAGTGACATAACGGACAATCAATTATAAATGTAATGTTAATTTTACAGAAACTATTTTTGTGATCTGATCAACATGGTATACATGTACATGTTGACTCAAATTAACTGTGTATTCGTAGTTGTTTGCTGGAGTTTAATTTGCAAGTATACCCGTAGATCATAGAGAATAAGTCACCAGTTTGTGGCCCCAAAACTATTTTGGTAGAGTTTATAAACCATAGCAGTGCACATATGAAGTTTTAATTTTGTGGGAGACGTACATTTTGTAGAAACATATGTTTATAGCGCCATTCAACTCATTTAGTTACTGCAAGACGTTAAGCTGAATGTATTATAAAAAAATCATGCTTTAAAAAATATAAGGTCAATGCAATATGGTGGGTGTAATATGAAACGTTTATGCATTGAAACAATAACTTTTATAAATGAATGCTGAATGATTATAACAGCTAAATGTATAAATAATAATAGTAGGCATGGTAATTATATATATATTACCATGAATAAATGGTAATAAAACTGATCATACCGGAACATAAAGGATTTTTTAGATATAGGCTACTCATAGTTAAGTGATCAATGAATAGATTCTCAACAAATTTATTTTAAATGACAAAATAAATAAATTATAAAAATAATCTCTGTAATAGTTATACTTTCATTCATTTATCTATCTCTATGAATTATATATTAAATGAGCAACAATTATCCTAACTAATAATGATACATTTTTCAACAAAATAAGCAACAAATAAAAACATTACTACATTACATGAACAGAATAGTTATTATTTCAAATGCTACATGAGCAAAATATATGTTATTCACTTTGTTGCTTTCATATTTTAACGATTGGATAAATATATATTTATAGCAGGGACCGCGCACCGTTTTAAAAGTGGGGGGGGCGAATTTACGAATAATCGGCCAAGTGTCGTTTTATCTAGTCACACTTTTTTTTCCAGCTAGGCGCATTTTTTTCTTTGAAAAAAAGTGGGGTGGCGATCGCCCCCCTCCCTACTCCGCGGCCCCTGACATTGAAATCCTCATCAACCTCCATGAGGTTGACAACAGGGGGGATTGCAGCTTCAGCAGGGCAATGATTGCAATGAAATGCAATATCAACCTTGAGTGAAAATGATGATGATAAATTTCAATATTTTACTATTACTAGCCTACTTTTTAATCAATTAAATAATACTTACTAAACACTGCTTGACAATACTCTTGTTGAGTAATACCATTCTTGCAGGTTCTGTGTTGCCATTGGCCACAGCCATCACACACAACTGCCTCTTGCCTCGGTTGCACAGGATTGTCAGCAAAATCAAAATAACTAGCAGTAGTGTACAGTAGTTTAACATCCAGTCAGGTTTTATAAAAATTAAGGAAATAATTATTTTTTTACATTATGCAAAAACATAAAAGTGCTGTTATGATTTATAGCTTAATTTTTTTTACAATTGAATTTTCACTAGGTTGAGTTCATCACACCTCTGCTTGTGAAATTGCAAAATGGCTAGAGCAGTGAAATGACAGGCTGTCATTCTATTTCTAACATGCAGCCAAGTTTTCAATTTGCTAACTAATGAAAACTGATAATGAATACTAACCGACTTACCTGATGTTGTCATTGTGGGCTTCACCATAATCAGCTTTGTCACAGTTAACACTTCACTTATCAAGCTTATCAACTGATAAGAGATCCTGGAGATAGGTGAGAAGTTTGTGAGCAGATCCAATTGACAATCCAGATGCCATGGTCTTGAGAATGTTGAGCTGAACATCCAAAATGTCCATTGAAATATCATCAAAGTAATTTGCTTCAAGAAACTTTTTCTCTTCATTAACTGGCTCCCTCTTGCTTCTGTAGAGTCTGGAAGCTTTTTCAGGTATGGTAACTGGAAGCATTATTTAACCATCTCTATTGGTTATTTATCCAATTCACCAATTTCCAGCTTCCTTAAGTTAGAGCTTGGCACTTTCTTGGAATAACTGAAGGATTGAGTTCACCAATCTTGTTTGCCTCCATTGTCAATGATAAAGAAAGCTTCAAAATGTTCATATTTTCTTACTGATTGTAGAGCTGTTGCTGTGAGCATGGCAACATGTTAGCCTTCTGATGCTGATAATGCCTTATGCTTAAGGGTTCTAGACACATTGTATCTGATGTTGAAAACCAATAATCCATAAACTCACTTTACTTATCAATATGAGGCTTGTCTCCAGGCATTGATGCCATTCCAGCAAAAAGATTACATAATTGTTTATGATTTGCCTGAGAGATTCAGCCATAACAGTCGACCTAGTTGGACATAACATCTGTAGACCTCTGATGGCTGTGTTTTCTTCGTACCATAGTCCCTGTGCCATATATAATTTCACTATTTGCAGTATGACTGCACAACATTTTTGTCAATAAGACAGCGATCGAAATTGGCACATGAATTCTATGTTATTATCATGTTAAGTAACCAATGAAACAGCGCACCTTATTTTAAATATATTTGTATTAAACTTTTTTTCCAATAGAGATTATACTTATAATTTAAATTTCATGTTAGTATATTGTTTTAACTAAATTTTTAAAAGGCTATGATACCATTAAATTTTCAATTGTTTCTAAATTCCCAATGAGTAAAGTCGCAGAATTAAGTCAATTTATGGAACAACATCAAAAGTATTGTTTTTGGTAACACAGTTAAAATTAATAGAGTAATAATAAATATCTATATTGATAAATTTAGATAAAGACAAGTTCCCCTTTAAGTTTAACAATTGAAATATAAAGAACATATATTAATTTTTTTTGGTGAAAATATCTAATTATAATAATTCTATATTGATAAATTTAGAAAAATAGAAGTACAACTTCAACAATTGAAATGTATCACTATTAAATGTAATGAACATAGAATGATTTTCCAAAATTTGTCTTTTGCAGGTTTCACGATTCTACCAAAGTAGAACTTTATAATATAATCAACTGCATAGTTTTCTTTAATATGGATGACAATTGTAGTGACTCGCTTGATTGCTCATAGTGACTTTCTGAAGTTAAATATCTAACAAAACATTGATCAGGATATGATCCAATTGAGGTCATCTGTGACACCTCCACAACAGCAATGATAATTTTTAAAATGTCACTCAGAGTTTTAATTGCAACATGGTCTGCATCGGCCATATCTTCAAGGTATTTTTCAGATGATTTTCCTATAAAATCAGTGATATTAGACTTCTCCTGATCTGATAGAAACTGCAAGGAAGTGATGACTTCATCACACTGTTAAGAATGAGTGACTAGGGTTGGAGTATTTTGTTGAGCGTTCATTGCCCATATTAAAACAGTTTCCATCAGTGAGTGTATTTTCATCAAACATGAACTGTTTAGTATTCATGTGTTAATTTTAGCACTTAGTTGATATCTTTGAAGTTCTTCAGTTTCAATTATTTATTTTAATATTTCAAAAAGTATGCTCTGTTGATCGGTCATAGTTGGATCAGTTTGTTTTTTTGAGTAGTTTTTACTTTCATTGGTTCCTTTTTTTCTATTTGTTCTGAACATGGGAATGGTGTTTTCTTTAACTTGGTTATTGATGAAGGGACTTACAGTCAAAA
This sequence comes from Coelogynopora nodosa, assembly GCA_034780555.1. Taxonomy (NCBI): domain Eukaryota; kingdom Metazoa; phylum Platyhelminthes; order Proseriata; family Coelogynoporidae; genus Coelogynopora; species Coelogynopora nodosa. The sequence continues at coordinate 13,005 of JAUZND010047978.1, read as the reverse complement.
GTGAGATGTCAGTGGCTGTTTTAAGTTTAAAGTAACGCTTAGTTAGAGTATTTGGTAATGTGTTTGGTGCATTGTCAATCCAATAACTGTTAAAGCTGGGAATGTATTTCTTCCACATTGCTAGAGTCGACATCCAGTACTACAATGTTGGGTGTCTGCTGCTTAAGCAAACTATTTGACTGAATTTATCATAATTTGTTCTGAAGTATTCTTCGTCCTACTGCTCTCTTCACAGTGCCTCAATTCCACCAACTGGGCCTTTACCGTGAGCAGTTGTAAAAAAGCTCCAATCCATATTTTTGATGTTGGCATTGATCATTTCTAATTTTAGTATGCATGACAAAATGTATTTCTTTATAAATTCACTGCCGGCACCATCAGAGAACATGTGGATAATACTGACTGAATTATGTACAGCATGATTGAAAATAGCTCGATCGAAAGCTGCCACTGAGTGGCTAATCATTGTAAAGTTCTTCACTTATTACTGCATAGACAGAGTTGTGTTTTTTGTAGAGACAACAGCTGTGAAGATAGTCACATATTTTGAATCCCAGTATGCAGACATAATCTGTATCTATTGTTGATCTATTCTGAGGTTTTGATCAAGGTCTTTCTAAACTTAACTACTATCTCATTGTCTTTAAGATTTTGTTAAATATGTTTGATTTGGTTTAGTTGGTTTGTGCAATGTTTGAATGTTTACGCATTTGGGTTAGTAGAATCGCATGCATAGTATGTAACCATAGTGTCATTATTCATAGTCACACACGTAGTGTTTACAAGACTTCTTATTTTGGACGTACAGCCTCTTTATTTTGGAAGGCAACAAATATAACCAACATAACATAAACAAAGCGAATAGTGACTGAACAGTCAAACGCAACCAATATATACTAAACATTGACACAAATACAAAAACCTAGGTTACAGTGGGTAACCATGGGGACACTAAGCAACCCCAAGGTCAACAACAGAAAATCCTTCACGTGTATAAAAGGTTAATGAAACCAAGTGGTGCGGTGCGAGAAAAGTTGTCTGTAGGATTATTGGAAGTACATATATAAGAGAGACAAAGATACTTTTGAACAACAAGAGCATGTAATATTAATACTAATTGATGAGCACTAACCCTCTAGTTATGAATTGAGCGCATCACCAGGAGGCAGTCTGAATAAATTTCGTCCCTGGTGACGCCCAAATGATAGCAAAACAAACTGCCAAAAGCTCTCTGCATAACATTGATGAATGAATATTAGATAATAGCATGATAAATATATAATATGTTGAAATTAGTATTAGTATGTAATGAAAATGTCAATGAAAATATTATTCCTTCATAAGTTTTGAACAATTTGATAGCAAAAAATAGCTTCTTCGTTATTCTTGAGCGAAGAAGAAGTAGGAATGTTCTGATTAATTTTTTCAAGAACCATGGCTGAAAAAGTTTATGAAAAACAATTATTGTGAAATTATTCAGAGTACTTATATTGCAGAAAAAAAATTATGAGAATACAACAAATATTTTCAACTTGAAACGATAGAGAAAATCAAAAATTAGCATAACTAGAAATATTAGCATAACTATGAAAGAAAAATGTTAAACTTGCCATTTTAGAAAATCAGATATCACATTACAATTGTACATTGTATGTAAAAAAATATTTTCTTTGAAACTAATACTTTGACTTAATGATTATATAAAGTTTTAAATACTTCCCCCTCCTCTAACGGAACTACCCTTGCCTTGTATGTGTAAAAATATTGTTAAAAACTAGTTTCAGCACAGTAAAGTTTAATATATTTTTGGTTACCATGTTTCAGTATAATGTGGGAACAATACATTTCCTGGCAATACAAACAAAATGGCGCTTGTCAAATTTACTTTTGAAACTATATGTTGACATTCCTTTAGACGTAACAAGACTAGTATCATGACTAGACGTATAAATATAATTTGATGAATCAGTTGTCATTTCGATTCTCATTCGAAATGTATTATTCTTGTTACTGGTTCTAAGTGTAATAACATGAAAAGTGTGTATGCCATGAAAGAGAGGCATCAATAGTAACTTCATTAATGTTAAGAATTGAGGCGATGAAGGTTGACCTGGGGTCTGTCTCGAGGCGAAGGGCGATGAAGGTTGATCTGGGACTATCTTGAGGCGAAGGGCGATGAAGGTTGATCTGGGTACTGTTTTGAGGCGAAGGGCGATGAAGGTTGATCTGGGTATTGTCTTGAGGCGACGAGCGATGAAGGTTGATCTGGAACTGTCTTGAGGCGAATGGCGATGACGGTTGATCTGGGACTGTCTTGAGGCGACGAGCGATGAAGGTTGATCTGGGTACTGTCTTGAGGCGACGAGCGATGAAGGTTGATCTGGGACTGTCTTGAGGCGAATGGCGATGAAGGTTGATCTGGGACTGTCTTGAGGCGAATGGCGATGAAGGTTGATCTGGGACTGTCTTGAGGCGACATTTTAGTGATAATTTACTACATTTACTAATTATACTAATATATTAATCAGGAATACTGTTATGAATAAAAGGCTCAATTGAGCAAACTGTCTATTACAATTTTTTAAGTTGCGTGCATATAAATGTATATATATATACGATAAGACAATAAATTATTATACTCTTAAAGAAATACAGAATCTTTGAAATAATGACGTACACAGAGAAACGCATAATTCAGTTACTTAATTTCTCTTTTCATTAGAATCTAACCACCTTACAATAAAAGTATTTTTAAATACTATTATTACTAGAGCGGCAGCAAACAACAATTACGGATTTCTTTCGGAATCACATTAGGATGGTAGAAGAATATATTTTCCGGTCTAATACGTTATAGTTAGCTAATTTTTAGCGCAAAATAGACATCTAGCTGTATGTTTACGAAGAACAAAATTTATATTGTTAGAATCGCTGTGAAAAAATAACTAAAAATAAGGTTGGCTATTTTATAATCTTTCAAATATAATATTGCACTATTGGTCAACATAGTGATATGATTTTGCACAAATTGACACATACAACTGCATTTTAACTACACTATCTGATACCGCGCATATATTGATTTTCTCTCTTCGCCTTTCATGACTACATACATTTTCTCTAGTCATATATAGGTATAGTATAATTCCACCTCTCTGAGTAATACTATACGCACGCATGTAAATTCTTGCTTATCGGCAATATCATGAAGTGGACATTACAACACGTGTACATTGTGTATTGACCCCCAGTTCATGATGTTTCCGTTTGGCACTCACGTTTATAATGTATAGCATGTAACTTGCCATGCACCGACCATGTAAACTGGTTTCTAAAGTAAAATCACTATCTATAGTGTTCCATTAATGATAAAATCTAAACTATGCATAATATTATACTATAAACACAATTCAAGGCTTCCAAGTATACCTTATAACATTGTTGAAAATCTCGTTAGCAATAGTTTCAAAATTACGACTTTTAAAGGCTATATAGCGATTACAACAAAATTAAATTATTATTTTTAAACTAAATAGTATTTTTATTAAAATTTAGGAGCGTAGGTTTTCAGATTTTTTAATAAATAAAAAGTTGCTGTACTATTTGTCAGCACCATGAATGCACACTACATATATATATATATAAATGTGTTATTTTAATTTTAAACGTAATAACTTATGCTTTTCAAATAAATTAGATTTAGTTCACATTACGTCGAGAATAGACTCTCATGATACAAAATATATATTACTATCCACGACATTCAAGGAACATAGTTTAGTATATTCCTTTCTACATTGTCATGGACGTTCATATACGATGAAGTACGTTTCCTGCGTACGAATTTATTCTTTGAAATAACATTAAATAGCACGTTTAATAAATGAATAATATAGATATTTTTAGTGTTATTTTTACCGTTGTATTAATCAACGATACTGTCATTATATGTATAATGTTAAAATGATAATAAAGTGTATTATGTTATATTTGTATATACTGTACTTTAAATTAATATTTTAATGTATTTAATAATAAAATATTGTTAATGTAATTTTTGAAAATATTTTTCTAATGTATTTATATTTGGTGCCTATATTTTTTAACATTAAATTATTATTTTACTTTTAAAATATCCCTTAGTTGGAAAAATTAAAAAATACGGCTTAACGTACTCAGAGAAAAGCGTAATTCAGTTACATAAATCTGATTGTGGAACAATTAAAATGAACACACATTTTAATATATATATATATGACATATATTATACATGCATACATTAATTCACACTTACGATTATCTTTATGCATGGCAATGACTTTACACCATTTTTTAAATTTATATTCTGATGTGCTACCTGCAAATTAACGGAACCGCATGTTAAGTATGTTTTATACTATTGCCTAAATGCGTTCGATTAAGAGTAATTAATTGAATAATAATTTCAATATTTAATTAATTGAATAGAATTTTTATTAAAGTATGAAGAGTGAACAAGTTTTGTGATGTATATAAATTAATACTCTTTCTTACAAATTCGTAACATACTGTATAACTTTGTTACTAACTGCTAAATATGAAATTTCGTTTTTTATATTAACACGACTTACCAATTCCAAAAATTTCCACTTCGCATAGAATCAAATAGTTCATTTTATTAAGCTGAATTCGTATATATCTTCCGACGGCCACACAGTTAAGCTGTATAACTTGTCCATGCGTTGCGTTACCATGAGAAGTGTCACATTGTGTCATTGAACTTTCCCAATTTCTCAGCTGCTTAATCAGGTGTAAAGGAATGATTATTACGTTTAATAAATGAACAATCCATGGTGTCGCTTTTTTATTTTACTAAAAACAGTTTAAAGCGTATCATTTTTTAGAAAAACCGTACTTATGTTTTTTATTACAAACAAGTAGATAATAATACTTATTTATCAAGTAGATGAATATGTTTCAAATCGCATTCACATTTCTTCAAATATGATTTATTTTTTCATTTTAATCAAAACGGTTCATACAGAGCCTGCTTTAGAATTCAATAGAATAAAATAAAAATTGCCGATATATTACTTCAAATTATATATTTGTTTATTAATTATCGACAAAGTCAAATGAAAGTGTGAATACAATTTAAATTATATAAATTAAACAAAAGTAGAAATAATCGGTTGGTATGATATATTCATAAACAATTAAGAATTACTCTAAATATTTTATACATGTATGTGATAACAAATCGTCTGAAATCCCGAAAAAATATGGTTGCGAGTCATAATTGTTAGTGAATATTTGTAATGAAACAACAACAATCCCATATTCACTATAAATCTTATGTAAATATGTGAATAAGAAAAAACGATGTTAAAAATATTTTCTTAATTTTTAAAATATACCAAAAATATATAATAAATAATATAAACGGATAATTGAGTATTATTTAAATCTTTCTATATATTTTTTTCTACAGTAAAATACCAAAAATAAATAATAATTAAATATAAACGGATATTTTTTTTACGGTAAAAATACCAAAAATATATAATAAATAATATAAACGGATAATTGAGTATTATTTAAATCTTTCTATATATTTTTTTTCTACAGTGGGTTAGAATTATGTTTATTGTATACAAAGCCAATGATTTATAAAAACACTAAAGTTTGACAGACTTTTTGATTGATCAGAATTGACACTAATGTTGACTTCATTAATCGCATGCAATATCCCCAAATCAATCTGCCGCCGAACTCCATCTTCGATCTCCGTATGTGAACAAGAATTTGCAACCCATAATGTTTCCTTATTCCCGTCGACAGCCCGACTTGCAATACCGACGTAACTTGTGATTGTGCTACTTTGAGTTGCAGACTTCCCTTTAGAGACAACTCCAGCCTTGCGATCAAGAGCTGTTTTAAATAAGACGTGTAGTGTCATAACTATATTATTATACTATATTATTAACAGTAAAACTGCCAAGGCAATGAACTTCCCATAAGAACGCCAAATATGGTGATTTTTACATATATTCTTTAGTTTATTAACCTCGTAAGAACTAATTGATATTCAAATTGATTGATATCATATCCTAAAGTACACCCATGTTTAATATATTTTTTGAAAAGTAGTTTAATCTCATAACCTACTAATTACTTCGAAATTTACTTACAACTTAGTTTGTTACATCATTAAGGATAAACCAATACAATTATTAAAAATATACTAAATATTATTTTGAAATGTATATTATATGTGTTAAACTATAAGCAAATGTTTTATTACCCTCCTCTATATATATGTTCCATATATGCATTAATGTATTAATGACATGATTAATATATATTAAAGCGTGTAGTGATTTATTAAAAAAACTGCCTTTCTATAAACCAATATTTGTAATTCCAGGTGCTATCTCTTTACTAAAGGCATAACTTAGCATGTTTCTGTTCTAGAAAGTGCTGTTGTAACCTTGGAACGAAATATAATTACAATTAAAACATGATATTCCCTTAATGTTAATTACAGCGTTAATAATGACGTTCATGTTCCGCGGTATTAAGTATATTATAGAATTCATGTTGTAGGCCTACTGATGAAAAGTTTATATGATATCAATTAATTTATGGAGATTTCCTTATACCATATTTACCATTAAATTTAATTCCAATATTATTAAATTTTAATTATTAAAATTATATATTTTAAAAAAATGGACCTAATTGATCCAAGATTCCTAAAAAGAATTATTTTCGCATTCTCAAGAGGTGGGTGGGTGAGGAAGGGGTAGCCAGGGTTTAATAAGACGCCTGGTCCCCTTTTGGATGACTCACTCTCATCAATCACCACCTGCATCTCATCGTGATCACCAAAATAGTTTACGAACTCATTTTCAGCATTTATAAATTGTACCATTATAATATACTCTGTAATATAGACTTAATACGACAAGGTAGACTGGTTTCTTCCATACGTTTCAAATAGTTATATGTGGTGATATACCCTTGCTTAGAGCTACCTTTTTAAAGGTTTCATCTTTGATAAACATATCCCGAGTCAGCTGGAAATCTTCTGGCTTCATATTTTCTACCAGATGAGCAAGATTATCTGTAAGAAATTGAAACGAGTCTCTGAATCCAATTTTCATTTTAACAGCATTCTTTTGTCCAATTGCCTTTTTAACCATTAAATCAAGGTCTAAAGAAATGTACTATTCTTTCGTTGAGCAATAACACTGATGTCACAATTAGGAATTCTCCCTAAAGATTCTGCACATTAAACGTAATTGTCATAATTTTTTGAAATTATGGAGAGAAAAAACTGGTAAAAAGTACATTTTCATATTACAATCTTGGCATGGACTCCGCGATATTTTCCGGTGAGATTGTCGTGCGCTCGTACCTTACCTTGATGGAATTTTTAGTTTTATCAACTATTTGAAAGGATATTTTCCTAAATATAAAATAAACCAAATAACATTGTAGGTTAAATGAAACAATACATATTTAAATATAGATCTATTATGAAAAAAAGCATGTGTTAATACGTTACAAAATAAAATTGTTTCAAACAATACTTATTAAAATGTGAAAATGTTGGTCTTCGTTGTTCAGGTTGTTATTGATATCGTTGTTATCATCATCGAGAAGAGATATTACAATTGCGTCTTGTCGTTTCAATGACAATTTCCTAACCCTTTTCTTTGGCGTGTCGGGGATTGTCGTTTCAATTGACTTGATTGGTGTAGACATTACCAAGTGAAGGGAGTTTGGTGATGCAGGTGACTATGAATTGAATTACTGGCGAAACGATTGTAGCACTATTCGGGGTTGATTATGGTACCTCCAAAATTGTATCGTTATTACCCAACCACTTGACAGTTCTCCAAAATATGGCATCATTATCGGCGAAGGTTGGCTGTCCACAAGAAGCAACAAGGTCGGATTTAGGTAGATTAAAATCTAGTTAGCATACTGCGAATAGATCACTGTTGACATATTTCTGCTCAAATCGACATTGCACCACACGCAACATCAGACTCGACGTATAACCGCTATCATCATGCTGATCCATGTAAATCATTGACGCACAAATCAATAATTGATAACGCCCCGATTTGAGCAGTTTGTCCTCCATCAGTTGACCCTCAACGTCGAAGAAACGTACATCCATCGCAGGTTTCAACCAGATTATTTAAGTCTCCTTTGCAGTTTGGCCTCAACATCATTTTATTATCGTAAAGAGATGCGCGAATTGGTGCTGGTACCTCCTTAGCCACATCAGTCTTGCATCCATGCGTGCAGCTTCTCGCTTAACAATTTCCCCACTACAGCAATCTTGGCAACGTATGATGGTTTCTATTTATACATAAATATCCGCTTTCCATCAAGGTATCCACATTTTGACTCGAACACCTTAGTGGTTAAACAGATGTCGCGACCAGACTCATCCATCACTGAGACGATATTGCTTACTCGATTCTCCGTTTTGTGCACCCTGAACGCTCCAAGACGAATGTTCGGAAGATTCGCAGACACATCGTCCAATTTAATACTACAAGTCATGGTTATGTGGAGGAGGTCCGTCGTCGTAATAAAAAAATGTGAAGAATGATTTCTCTATAAAAATTACCTACTTATATACATTTTAGTTTCGGTTTCACTTTTCCATTCGTTTGAATTTGCAAAAATCTTCCAACTGCGAAACAATCAAGATTGATATTGTATCCAGGCGTTCCTGATCTGGGCATTCACTGAAGCTACTTTTGTCATTTCCAAACTGAAATAGTAGTAAAGTAAATTCTAGCCTAATGATTTAATAAAACAACTATGTTTGATTTTCTCTACGAACCAGGTCATTGTGTTATCATACATGGACAGTTTATATTAAAATGATATATATATATAGTTTCTGACGCTTGTGCCCTAATAAATGTGACGCTTGCACTCCACTTTAATAATACTTTCCGATGCATGCGTCCCATGCCGTAATGTATATTATAATATGAATTTTACGCAACAGATCAATATGTTCGCGCTTTTGAGGCAAAGGTTAATATTTTTTATTAAATTTAACTTATATAATTGAAAAACAATATTTACTAGTATAACAAATAATTCCTTAGTGATGGTTAAAATCGGAATACGGAACGACAAATGTTAGCGGTTTAAATAGATTTATAAAGCCCAATGAATACAAACAATAAAATTGCTTGTAAAATATTGTATCGTAATTGACAAATTATGTGACTATATATACAATAGTTATATATGAGTTTCTGGAAGGTTTAGTCTTGTTTATTGTCGGATATTTAATAAATTATCATCATATATTTTCTAAACACATTCAACAAGATTTTCCATTACATTTACAATGATTTTTAAAGAAGTACAAAAGTATATTCCAAATTAGAAAACGTTAATTGAGATTTCAAAAGGTTTATATTTATTCATAATACTTTACAGCGCTTTGTAAAACGTTAAAAAATGATACACACAAAAATATGTCTAAATGACACAATAAAACTCTACAGAAAACTTAATAGAGTGAACATCAACAAACAAACATTTATTGCCCTGTAGCTATAAACAGTAAAAACAACTAACTTAATATATATAGACGATAATGACATAGTAAAAACACGTTTTACAATGGCTCAAAAAATGGGTGAATTTCACAAAAAATTAGCTTTAAATGTAAAAAAACACATATTGGACAATTCCGGTAGAAACCGTCAGGTTTTTTAACATGCATTTTTAGATAACATACTATGCATGTATAGCATTTACTAGAGGAAATAAGCATGTTATAATTATATAGATGCGTACATTATAGTGCAATTGGTTTTAAGTATGCATAGTTATGTTGGTGTGATATATTTTTTCATTTTTTCATTTTAAAATGAAATATTAAGGACAGTTACTATTAAGTAACGGTATTTTTAATAAACTGTTAGATTCTGGTATGATTCTGGTATGAACAATGTTTATAATTATAATTTTGATATTTTACGTTCATTCGTGTGAAGAATATTAAAATATGATAATATTTTAATGTATTAACAGAGCGAGGTTTTTTGGCAAACATAATTCTGTTGGAAAAAGTTCTGATTCTTCTTTAGAGTCTATATTTGTACAATTTAATCGAATTTCTTAATATATTTCTAACTGAAATATATACCAATAAACAGTGTTATCCACCTGCCCTTTATATAAATTTTGAATGTAAAGCATAAACTTATCTAATAATTGACATTATATATATATATGATATTATATAATCTAATAATCACAGGGTGTACCAGAACTATGTATGCAGTCTTAATATATATTTTATATTTTACAAATGGTGTTATTCATTATTCAAATATTCATTAACAAGAACAAAATGTGAAATAAACGAATATCTACACAGATTAACACAATAATTTATTACAAAATAAATATGTTCAAAATGTTGCCCGTTAACAGCCACTAAGTCCTGGCAACGTGACCTCACAAATAGGCAGACTTTTGTATACAAATCATGTGGAATTGCTGCAGCACATGCTACAATCTTGTCTCGCAGATATTCAAATATACATTTTTATATCAATTAATTGAAGCAAATATTTAAAAAATATACACAATTTATAAAATAAATGTAAAACATACCAGATTAATAAATAATTAATGAAAAATAATACACATTTTATACAAATACATCATTGTTATATGAATATTCGTCAAATAAATTGGTTAAATGTATGATATTCTAAAATACGTACATAATCACATACGATACGTAATTCATAAAAATTGTGAAACTCATAATATTCAATATTTATAACTGGGAATAAAAATATCTACATATGTATACAGCACAATATTTTCTTAAAAAATTATATTGTACTGTTATATATATATTTATAATGTACTATTAGCATTCAAAATAGCAAATTTAAGTTGAAACTGAAAGTATTTGGCAAAGACCATATGCATTATATTATATAAGACCAGTTATCCGAGAAGTTGAATAAGAGACATTTATTGTTATTTGTTACGGTGCTTTAATTTACTAACCTTAATAAGGCCCGTTGTAGCAGTAAAATATAAAAAAAGGTATGCGTAAACGCAATAATGGCAAATTATAAAAAAACTGATTAAAAGCGGTACATGAAAACTCTGTAGAAGATATTCTATGACAATTATGACGATATGGTGCAAAAAATAAAATGGAGTGAACTTCACCAAACAAACCCTTTATAACCCAGTAGATGCAAATGGTGGTACCACTCGAATGTTGTATAAAGAAGAGAAAATGTTCCGGATTCTTTATTAAATTAATACATACCAACTATCCGAATATAAATTTTAAAAATCTGTACGAAATACAATACACATACAAAAATTGTTAATGGATATAAAAATGTGAATTATGAGAATGGTGAAAATAGTGCAAAAATAAAAACTAGAAAATGGGCCATAAAAATGAAAAAAAATCAAGACATTTAAATGCAGCAACATCAACATTTGTTCTTAATTTTTGCTCATTTTGATTTTCAGAGTCGGAGATGATGCTCCCTGTTTGCGTATTTCAAGCACTTCACATGCCAGATGGTGGTTCAACGCGACCAGTGCAGGCACTTTAGAAGAACGAGGTGTGGAGCGTAGGAAGAGGGTTGTTCATCATGAGGTTGAAGTATTCATTCTGAAGTACGAAACAAATTACGAAAACCGTCCAAGTTTGTTACGATACTGATGTACAGGACAATATTACCGCGATCTTTATCTATATTGTAAGTGTTAATGATTTCTGAATGTGTATTTGTAGTGTAATTTACCGGTCTAGCATAATTATCTTTTGAATACATTGAAAATGGGATATTTAAAAGTATTAATATTCGATTGACACTGTAGATAGCATTAACAACGATAGGTTTGTCAACGCAATAAACAAGTTAATATCATAATATCAAGGTAAAGAAGATATTGTTGAGTTAGTCTTACGAGATTTTTGCCAAAAATGTGCAAATCACTGCTTCGTTTATGTCGTAAAACTTATCCTCAACCTTGATAGAGTGTATCTTATTATTGGCTAAGGAATCCTGGTTCATACTGGCTCTCCTGCCATAGGTCCGTCCACTAGGTAACCAATCCCAAAAAAATGTCACAAGATCTTGCTAAAGAGTAACACGATTCTTAAGTAAGAATCCCACGGGAAACTACGACCTTGTAAAAAAAATTCGGAAACGATAAGAAAGTTTAGGATTCTTGCGGGAAAGGATCAAATTCTTGATATTGATACCTCGAATATATTAATAATTAGAAATAGTCTTCAATTCTTCGTTTGGAAAACTAATAACCTCGATATATATTAATTATAAATAAAATTAATAAATAATTAATATAATAATTAAATAATATATATTTTAATATTAATATTAAATAATTTAATAATTAATATAATAATTAAATAAAATTATAAATAATCATAGTAAACTTTTACGTTTATTTATACTATCGTTAATTAAAGAACTTATTTTATTTGGAGTAAATTAATTACATTTAGTTTCAACATAATTAGCCTATTTAGGATGCACAGAACTGCTGAAATATTTATCTTGCCTCGCGAAACTGGTGTATGACTCATCGTTTTCATAACCATCAAATATAACAGGATTATGTTAGATTGTATATCTAGGAGTAAAAGATAAATAAACCCATATCTATGAGCCATATAGTGTCCAATATATATGTCCAGTGATGAAACATTTGTCGTAAGGGATGCCGCATAACAATGCAGCAAAACAACATTCTAATATTCAACTTTAATCATTATTTTTAGATTTTATGACATTACTTTACCATTATTTTGTTCGAAAATTAAGTTGTCACTGATAATAATTATAATTTCACTACAGGCATTACTTATCAGCCTCTCATTTCCTAAGCCTGTGTTATAAGTACAAGTATAACTTGGTGGAATTCCTTCATTTTCTTTCACTTTTGGTATTGGTCTACTTTTGG
>JAUZND010047967.1:8698-19935 GCA_034780555.1 Coelogynopora nodosa | reverse complement strand
GGGACGTATCAAGACAATCAAAGAGGAACATATCAACACAATCAAAGAGGAACATATCAAGACAATCAAAGAGGGACGTATCAAGACAATCAAAGAGGGACGTATCAAGACAATCAAAGAGGAACATATCAACACAATCAAAGAGGAACATATCAAGACAATCAAAGAGGGACATATCAACACAATCAAAGAGGAACATATCAAGACAATCAAAGAGGAACATATCAAGACAATCAAAGAGGGACATATCAAGACAATCAAAGAGGAACATATCAATACAATCAAAGAGAGACATATCAAGACAATCAATTCCACATTTTTAATAAATATATTTTAACCGACGTGTGATTATTTTAAACATTATTTACTTTAAAATAAATTATTTAATAACAGTTATCAAATATCACAGCGAAATACTAAAAGCATATATTTAAATTTCTATAATTTATTTTGACTAGTAAAAAATTAATTAATTTTATTTAAAATGAAAAGATAAAATAAATCCAAACTGAAATGCCAGATTTTATACACAATTTTACATGGATAGCGTGTCTGATAGATTCGAAAGTCAACAACGGGAATATTTTAGTAATATAGTCTTCTAAGGCAGAAATATAGAATTTTTATATCTAAAGAAGGAATTATAGTTCCGCAGTGTCCAGTATTACACACACTGTTTCTTTCCATTTTTAACTTAATAAAATGATTGCGGAAATAATATGTCAAATTTTATATACAATTTTGCATGGATATGAAAATTATAGATTAAAAACTAATAACAGCAATAATTATATTTATAGTCGAAAAGTTGTATCAAAAATTAAGTTAAGCATATTCCATACATATATTATTCATGCAAATTTTTTAATCATGTATAATAATAATTTAGCCACCGACAATAATTTATTAAATACTACCGTTATATAAATATTTTTAAATAAATGAAAAAATGAGTAGCCTACATAAGTTATTATGTGAAATTCATTTAAACTTAATGAAAATTTTAAAAAAGGGCATGTCAGTTTCTAGACAAATGTAATCGTTGGATTAATTAAAAAAATCTGAAGCGCATTGGAAATTTAAGCGTATTAAATTAATGTTTAATAAGGGTTGCCGATAAAATAATTATGTAGATCAGGGTCGATATTTTTATACAGAAAAGTTTTTGCGACAAAATTTATTTGTTTATCACTAAAAACGCATAAACGTGTGTGTTTATAATTAAACGTACGCGTGTTTATCAATAAACGTGTGTAATTATCACTAAAAAATTAATAATTTGAAATTTGTGGTTTACCCATATCTCTAGATCATTTTTAAATGTTGCAAATATAAATTAGCAATAACATTAATATTCGTCTAAATACACTTCACAAACATGCTTAGAATAAGACTAACAGTCCAACATTATCCAGAATAATAACTGCAAAAAACTCACCATCGGCTCTAAAATTGGGGTCTTGTTTGTGGGTGATTAGCCATTCAATTAGATGGTTTTGCCCATAGTAAACGGCATACATTAGCGGTGTTCTTCCCAATCCGTCTACCATTGTTAAACATTGAGGGTCTAGAGAGAAAACGAGAAATCACAATGAACATTACAGCTGCTGAATGAGCATTCATGCATGTTATCCTGAGACAAAAATTTAATGAATTGAACAAAGTATGAATGTGGATATAACTGAAGTCCTTAAACAAAATAAACTCTAAAAATTAAACCGTCAGTGACCTATATCACAAAACAATACTGTATAATATGTAAATACATCATAAAATAAATCGGCGCCATACTCAAAATTGTATAACTTAAATAATAAACAAATATTTACATTTTGACATTACTAACCGTAGTTAGAGTAATCGTTCATAATTTTAATTCTAATTTAATAATAGTCTAAGATGATATCAATTTAAAAATTCAGACAAACATGTAATTCATCAAAATGTAGGGCAATATTTTATTATGCTACAGAATTATATTATTTATTTTATGAAAATATTTAACGGTTATATTTAAATGTAACTTTGTTTCATTTGAGTAGTAAATTTAAATAATTGCAGAATACCCTCCAAGAGTGAGATGCCACCGTTTACTGTCCCAAACTTTTTCTATACAGCAGCGTAATACATAGCGGAATAATTAATTATAAAATGTCTCAGAACATAATGATAACTATTTTTGAACTTCATACACTTTATATATACCGATGTTACATTATTAAGTTTATATTATTCCATTAGTATTTTCCATTTTGAGTTGTTGGACAAGGTTAACCAGAATTTGTCCCCTGTAATTTTATAGATGACATACCGGTTAATTGATTTTGGGACGTTAAATTTGTTTAAATCGTCTAAAAGTATTCTTCAAATAACGGTTTTTTGCTCAAGGGTTGCTCATACTTTAAATAACAGTAGGTACAGTACTTAATAACAACACTGAGAAGGGAAAGTGCGTGTGTCACCTGAGCCGTAGATCTTGTCGAGAGCCTCCTGGTCACCCAGCTTGCAGACCTGGTGCACCTCGGGCACCCCTACAGAGACGCCCTGTTTCTGGACCAGGTTGAGCGACCGACTCAGTCGGTGAGGCGGATGCTCCAAACTCACCCAGGGCCAAAGCCACTTGTCCGGCGAGTCCCGGAAGGGGGTCATGGGTGAGAGGCCGCGCAGCGACCCAGTGCCAAAATTAGAATTGGTCGACTGGCTGCCGTTGACTGGAGGGGGAAGCAATCCATTATCCGGGGGAAGTTAGGCATATACCAGTGTATTCAATAAAGAACAAACCGACATTGTGAATTTTGTAGCAATTACGTTTGGACGAGTATGACGTAACTCCTGCATAATTTACACCTACCAAACAATTGTGGATCTCAACTAAAATTGGTAATAATAGGAATTTAACAATATATCTTCCATTTCAACTGAAACAGTATAAATAGCTTTAAAAAACCCGAAAGATAACCCCACTGGAAATAAACTCACCAATTCCATTGTTGTTCCGCACCTGAAGTCGACAGTAATATTTTTGCATGTGCAGAAGTGCTAAATTAAGGGCATCACGGAGTTCAGAACACTCAGAATCGTCACATAATTTGAGCAAAAACTCGTGAATATATGTAGCTGTCTTCTGGAAGTCTGAAATAAATACATGTCAGTAAATAAAAACAAACTTTAACTATTTTCAACTCGAATAAAGAGACGAACAACAGATATGTAAAGGCGTCTAGAGAGACTAGATGTGGTCTTATTAAACTAAGATTATTGCCTGTACAGAGACTTAGAGGAGCGCTGTGAAGAGGTGTTTCAAAAGACGTCTGTAGAGATAATTGGAAGACCGCCAGTAGAAATACTTGGAGTGGGGCTTCTAGAGGGACTTAGAGTGGGGCTTGTAGAGGGACTTAGAGTAGGGCTTCTAGATGGACTTAGAGTGGGGCTTGTAGAGGAACTTGGAGTGGGGCTTCTAGAGGGACTTAGAGTGGGGCTTCTAGAAGGACTTAAAGTGGGGCCTGTAAAAATTTGAAATTTGAACTCTTTTTCTAAAATTTATAAATGTCTAATAGAGAAGGACAATGTGTTACAAGAAGTCATTTATAATGTGAGAACAGGTTGGCCAGATAATTTTATTGAACAAAACAATAAGGTTAATTTATATAAATACATAAAAAATATGTGAGAAATAAGTGGTCTATTCTAGAAAGGAGACCATATAGTTGTAATATTCACTATGCATCCAAAATTAAAGCAATTGATTAATAAAGGTCATTATGGGATCATTGAATAAGTTGGAGCTGACTTTTGTATGATGAATAGAAGAAAAAAATGTGTAATCACAACAAATTTTAATTATCCTGAAGTTTGTTATTTAGAGAATACATTGTCAATAACTATGTTTAAGAAAATTAAAGAAAATTAAAATTTGTTGGTATACCCAAACTTATAATAAGTAATTAGGGCTCTAAGTTTACAAGGATGAAGTCCTAGAAAACAATTTACCAGTAGGATGTTATGTTAAACAGAAGCAGTCTATGTTATCTAAGTAAAAATTAATTGTATGAATGAACTATGCAAATAATTAAAAGATAACAAAAAAATGCTTTATGAATGAAAAGATACATAGTTAGAATTATTTGTATGTTGGTCTATTCCAATGCGTCTAGTATAGTTTTTTACTATGGGAATAGGACTCGTCTTCAAAGAAGGAATCAATGAGTGGTACTCATTGTTAATTGATTTTATAAATTTTTAATTAATACGGAATATAATTTAACTTAAAATATCAATTTATTTTGATATGAACTATATTGGCTATAAATAAATACATGCAACTAAATAAGTAATAATTGTTACTAATAATGGAATTATATATTCTAAGTAACCAGGATTAGTTACACAATCAGTTTATAAATGGAAATAATTACATTAATAATTAATTACTAACTGGTAAAAATACAAAGGTTAAAGAACATAATCAACATATATAACCTTATATTAATACCCCAGAATCATATTCCTAAATAAAATATAATTTTTTATGCAAGAATATTAGTAAAAAACCATATACAGTGCTGATGCAAGCATTAGGTTAAAAAAACGCAGTCTAAACTCAAAGTAAAAATAAATATTTAGTGTGTTTCAATATTATATCAATTTAAAAACATCACTCTTCTATAAATATAGAAAGGCCTTAAACTTCTATATAATTATCATATTGTTCAATTTGCATACAATACATAAAAAGAAATGCAATCATTGCTACTCAGCTTATTAGGTTTAATCAATTAAACAATTAATTAAATAAACAAATTAAAGCAATAAGTATTTTAGAACAGAAACAAACGAAAGCAAGAACAATATAAATCATACGAGAAGCTTCATTATATATATTTATATGAGGCTGCAACAAACACTTGACAAATCAATCCATACTAACAATGAAAAACAAGCATAAGAAAAATTTAAGTTTAAAATACATTTAAAAAACGCAAGAATTTAGAAATATTATAAAAACGCATGCAATAATGCACGATTTTACAAAAAAACGGAGAAATTTAGAAAAATGCAACTTGCATCAGCACTGCATATTTTATTAATGTATTTATTATTCTTATTAATATTTATCTTAACTAATTATTCAAAGTTGAGTAAAATATAGTTATCAATAAAAACTGATACTGATACAAAGTCCCTGGAATAAAATCTTATGCTGATTTTTTAAATAACTCACTATTAATGCTAATTCAAAGTAACTGGTTTAAAGCCTGATGCCATGCAATCCGTTTTTATATAGTGTAGGGATAGATCAGAAATAACATTATGGGAAGACTATTTTCCAAAAGGCTACATTTAAATGGATATAATATTTTTTAATATATTTAAATGTTTAAAACACTTTTTATTATTAAAGATAATATGGGTTATAGATTAATCCTGATGATAATGTCACGTAGGATAAAATTTTATTGATATTTAACATGTTGTCCTTATTATTATAATCAGACATTAATACTTTACATCAACATCAGGTTTTATTAATAGCTGATAATACTGCAGAATATATTTATAGGAATACAAATCAGGGACAGATCAAGCTTTTCTCCTATAGAGGGTTGGGATTGGAAAATTAAAAAAAAACAATCTCTGGTATGTCACAGCTATGCAGTGAGTTTAGCTTCTACATGGTGCTTAGCTCCCAAAATATTGAGGTTTTCAAATTTAAAATAAATTTGAAAAAAACCTAAATTGGTTTATTTAAAAGTTATATAATTTATTTACACTTAATAAATAGTACATTTTACACCACTAGATATATTCATTCTCTAGTAAATTTAACACCTATTTGCCAGGTGTCCACAATTTCTCAACAAAAAAATTGAGTTTATGTAAAAAAGTTATATTATCTAGATGATAAGGATACATAGTAATCAGAGCGATAAAGGACCAACATTTACTAAACCTTGTTTTGGGATATACATTTAGTTTTTGGTGGAAACATACATAATTGTATGCACTGATTTCAAATCAATTGGAGGCCACTCCCTAACTTGGTAGCATTTTTTTTATATGTGATTGATGACATCATCATATGTATGATGTTCATTTAGTTTATGAAATAAATTTGAAACATACAAATAATTTCAAATTTTAACAGAATCATTGTGAATAATTTGACCATAATAAGTGTTTATGATTCCATCATTAGGGTGATAATTAATATCATAAATATCTATAAAAAAATTCTATATCTGCAGAATATTCATTATAATGTTATATAATTCTGCAGAATTTCCATCTCCACTGTCCATTAATCCTCTTCATTTTGGATGAGCCATTTTTCAATGTAAACTGGTATGATAATATTATCTAGTCATCCAACTGTCCTGTTGAAATAATGAATCCAATTAACTGTTTATGTAAAACTTCTAATACAGATCACTGTTCCTGTAAGCAAAATCTATAAATATAAAGAGAAATATAAATCCCAATAATGTTGAATTGGTTGACATTTAGTGACAATTTGATAATTATTAATAATTATTAAATAAATAAAAAAATTGATATTTCATAGTATACTTACACAAAACATGTTATAGATTTGATTTTTAATACTTAAGTGCATAAATTATATTCTATGAAAATTTCTATGAAAATTTCTTTAAAAAGGTAGATAATGCCATCATCATGAAATAATCAAAAGTGCTAACTAGTTAGTGAGTGGCCTCTGACAGATTAGAATTCAGCACATCAAATTATATAGAAAACCATTACAAATATTATTAAATCTGTTATAATAAAGTTTTTAGTTTTTGGGATGTCATACTTGTGATAAAGGCATAGTGGCCTCCAAAGAATTTGCAATCAGTGTATCAAATTACACAGAAAATCATTAAAAAAAGAATATGTTTTGTGTAATAAAGTGTTTTATAAATGTCTAT
Source organism: Coelogynopora nodosa (assembly GCA_034780555.1). Taxonomy (NCBI): domain Eukaryota; kingdom Metazoa; phylum Platyhelminthes; order Proseriata; family Coelogynoporidae; genus Coelogynopora; species Coelogynopora nodosa. The sequence continues at coordinate 13,006 of JAUZND010047967.1, read as the reverse complement.
TAGTTACAAAATTGATGATGTCATCAATTGCATGTACATAAAAACATTACCAAGATATATAGTGGCCTCCAATGAATTTGAAATCAGTGCATTAAATTACATAGGAATTTACCAGAAAGCTAAATATATATATTCTAAAACAAAATTCTCCCTATTCACCCAGATTCACTTGGACTATAGTCACAGATTTCATGTCAATGGTGTTATAAAATAATAATAGATGATAAGGTTATATGTAGTCATTAAGTCAAGCAATACTCTCCAGTGTTTTGTACCATTTTGACCAATTCTGCTGCTTGTGCATCTTCTTTATGCAACTTCCTTAATGCATCAACTTTCAGCTTGCCTTGACCTTTTTGTTCAGTTGTAGAATTTTTGGTACTTTTCCAGATATGCACATATGTTAATTTTCTAAAATTGATTTTTTATAAAAATGTTTACTAACTTAAAAAAAGTATTTAACTTTATTTTTTAAATAAAAATTTTAATATACAGTTAAACAAAAAAATTATTTATTAATTTTGCAACAAAAAACAATTGTTATATATTATATATTAGTGACATAATTAATAACTTATTATTTTATTACATAAACAACTATTATTATATAATATTTAGAAGATATGTAATATAACTTTTTAATTAATTATATTACATTAATTAAATTACATCAAATTAATATATATTTAATGGCCATGCCTATGTGTGATATAGCATTTTGATTAATAAAACTTTAAAATTATATTAAATTAATTAATATTTAATAGACATTTGAGATATAGCATTTTAATTTACAAAGCTGGTAAATTATATTAAAATATATTTAATGGCCATGTACAATATAGCATTTTAATTGATTTAGAAGCTTTATTAATTAAAATGATATATTGTATATGGACATGGTCATGGATAAATGTATATTAATTTGAGGTAATTTAAAAGCTTTGACCACCCCCCTCAAAATCGATTGATCAACCCCTCAAACCCTCTTGGATACACCAATGCAAATAGTATATTAAAAAAGTAGGCAATATTTTTATTAATATACGTCTTAGTCTTAGGCCAGGGGTGGTTACATACATATAACAGCTTTGACTTTGTTCTTACTTTGTCTTTGTCTGCCCCTAGGGCTAGATCCATCTCTGACTCTATAGTGCTTTGCCTTTGATATTAGAATCAGACTTTATTACTTATACTTACTTTATTATCTTACTACAAAAATGTTGTATTAACATTATCAGATTTTGTAATAGCAAATTTGTCAAAATTACATTAAACAAGTTTATAAGAATGCTTCAACTGTGTCTGTGATTTGACAATAATATAAACCTTTATATATACCTTTACGTTTGACAGTCATTCCTATTTAAGTAGACGCCACTCATTCTAATCAAAATATGTATTAAAAGAAGTATTGTTTATCGACATTTATGATGAAAAATCATTATATTTTGTTAAAAAATCTGCAAAAATATATTTGAAATGCGCTCAAACATTCGCCATATTCTTCAAAATGCCATGTAAATAGAAAAAACAGTTCATTAAAATATCATTAAAAATTATTCTATAGAGAAAACATATTCAAAACATAGCGAAATATAAATAACAATAGGGAATCTATAGTATCATAATTATATTTTTACATAACAATGGAGCAAATTACTCCTTAAATCAAATGCCGTCAATCGATATAACATGTTTTGTCATATTTCCAGTGTGTTTATGGCATATATATAATGGAATATATGCTCTGTCTTCGTCAAAATCATTTATATGTATGTATAGTGTCTCATATTTTTAATATTTTACATTACAATTGCAATCAAACCGATATCTACATAGTAATCGTTATGTATAATTATATTCTTAAGTTGTATTTTATTTTAATAAAAATGAAATTAACAAAAGCGTTATTAGGACTGCAAGCGGAAATCATCACTAAATTTATATAATTCTATGTATTATAGTTTCATATAATATAATTTTTGTAAAATAATATTCACGCAGGCATATACATGCACATGTGGATATTTTTTTTATAATTATAGTATTTAAAAGGTTAATAGAAATATATATTAAACAAATTTTGGGAAGCTAGGATTATTATTATATGATATTGAGTCAAATGTTTATTGTTCTATATAAAGTAATAATTGTTCTTGGAAAATTTTATATTCCTTATTTACAACGGATGAATTTTTTAATAAGAATTCATTTTTGATAATTATAAATGAATATTCTTTCGCCGAATGTTTTATAATGTTCGATATATAGAGGCTACAGAAAAATATTCATAAATAATTTTTTAATTTTTTAATATTCTAAAATTTATATAAGAATAAATGAGACAAAAACTGAAAAATATATAAAATTTATTCGGCAAATTTTCGTGTAACACTTTCTCAGGCAAAATATATATACTGAGATGAACAGATTAAGTACATACAACGTACATATATGTATATAACACTAGGATTAAGGTGGGGGGGGGGGGGGGGTGCAATAAAAGAAAAGAAGGATGTATATAGGCAATTAATAGAGTACAACAATACAACACAGGTACAACACAGGTACAAGATTGACAAAAGAGCACCCAATTCATAATAAATCGCGCAAATTGGAGAGAGCGAGTAGACATGGTATTTTAAACGGCGTAAAGGATATTGATGTTTGGTCTCAGTATATGAATAAACTCTTTTTCGACTGATTTTCTTTGAATGCTGTCTTTAAAATGAGCTGCGAGAATTATGACTTTTAAAAGGTTTTGTTCGGCTTTGATTTATAGACAGAAAGAAAAGGTATGTAGACAATACTTTTGTCAGTTTTAAGTTGTTCATTAAATCTACATTCGAGAGTATGGTACTGTGAGTTTTCCGTATATAGATTGACAAAGTTTACAAGTTATTGAATAAACAATGTTTTTCTTCTGGCAAAGGCTTCAGCTGTTTCCACAAATGCAAAGTCCGAGACAAGGATTAATTTTCGTCGGTTTGAGTGAGATGTTCATGGAAGATTCTGTATTGAAGTAAGGGACTCATTTAACAAGCACAATAATTATCAACTGCCAATTTTTGAAAATATGAAGGAATTTGTTGGCAGAGGATTCTCCTAGATAAGGGAGTCTAAAATATACCACGTTAAGATAGTTAATTAAAAGTACTTCTTGAACTGTTACTGTTATAACAATTAGAATTTTATAAAATCTAAATCAAAGTATTACGAGCTAGTTATATTTTAAATGGTATTTGTTTTTATATATTTTAATTTTAAAATATATTCTGTAATGAAAAACTACTTAAATAGCTAAAATAACACTGTAAACTTTATAAAAAACTTTATTAAATTTTTAATTGAATTATTTATTTCGAAAAATATCTATAATTATTAGTTATAGGAATATACAAAATCAATATATATATATACATACATATTTATTTATTATAATTTAAAAAACACCCAGTTTACACATACAATACTTACTGATTGAATGTATAATTTTATTTCAGATACTTCACTAACTAACATCAACCCAAACTCCATTCTTGATTTATCTAATTCCATCATCTCATAGGTAGGCCTACTCTCCTGAAATGGAATCAATCAATGATATAGCACACAGTGATATTTATGATGACTCACAGCATGAGCAATTGTGACCATTGTTGCTACCTATAATGATCTTTTCTAAATTTATACAACTCCAACAAAACAGATAAGTGTTCATAACATCTACCAATGCATATTTTTGCTGATTAACAATCGTTTGCATTAACAAAAGGAATTAAAAATTACTCGAAAATTTTAACTCAAAAGTAGATAATTTCCACTGAGTAAGCCTCATGTAATTAATGCTCCCAATAAAAAATGTGTAATACGTTTACATTCATTTATGGCTCACTTTTAGCACCACTTCTGCCATATGTGTTTATGATACTTGCTATATATAATTATCAATATATTTTATAAGTATCTCAATATTGCCATAAAATAGGCTAATTGTTATTGAAAAGTGTTGTACTGAAAAATAACATATCATAATAAAAACTGAACCCGCACCCCTAAATATATATTTTATTCTTTAATTTGAGTAATATCCATATTAAAGTCTAGTCTCGATAATCCGACGCCATTGGTTCCATAAAAATGTAGCGGTTTGTGAAATAATGGATTATCGAATTTAGCCTTAAAGCATGAAAAGTAGGTTATGAATCATTAAAGTAGGTTATGAATAATTAAAGTAGGTTATGAATAATTAAAGTAGGTTATGAATAATTAAAGTAGGTTATGAATAATTAAAGTAGGTTATGA
>JAUZND010047956.1:0-19936 GCA_034780555.1 Coelogynopora nodosa | reverse complement strand
TTTGAATATAACTCTACTCATCCGCACAGCACTTTCTTTTTCATGATAAAAAACGCAACTAATTACGAAACAGCCTACTTAAATAATTAATAGACTTTTCCGATTTTATTTATTTTAAACATATTTTTTAAATGATGCAAAAAAGTACAATACCTATACTAACTCTAACAAGTACAAGTATTAAGAATTTCATATTATAATTTAGTATATTATAATTTAGTATGCGTAGTGCATACACATACATTAAAATCTTTCCAGTAGTAAATTTGAATAAATGAATAGATAATAAAAATGTAATAATTATTTTAATTTTTCAATCAAAAATTTACGAATAGCTGATTTTTTTATTTTAAAAATCATCTGTAACATAAATAAGTTATCCTATTCCCTCCCTCTAGGTATTTTTGTAACCACATGTACACGGCGAAGGCACATCACATTTTTATTTAATACGATATCATCAACATTGTTGAAATTTTAAACCAAAAGAAAAGTACTTAAATATCTTTTTTCTGACGTTCAAATCACAAAAAAATTAAGTTCTGTTGTAAATTACAAAATGAAAATTTGTCCCGTATATCGTAAACATTAAATTAATTATATTATCAATGACAATTTTATTTATTTATAGTAATAGGAATGCATCAATATTGCTTAGAACGTTTAGAACATTTTATTTGGATGTATTGTTTTAATCGTTTTAATTTTTACTTGATAAAATAATATTTAGTGATGAACGTAGGTAGAATCAACTTTATAAAAAAGATTTAGTAAAATTGTCTCAACAGAAAGTTAATTTATATCCTATTATTATTAACCAAATAAAAAAACATGAATAATGTGTTTCAGCCTACGTATAATTTAATATTTAGATTAATTATTAATGAAAAGTTAGGTAAAAAAGCTGTTTATTAATCTTTTATTAAGCTTTTTTATTAAGGGAATTAAAAAATTTACAATACAGTTGCGAGTACACAATTTTTTTCTATATCGTATTAAATTTCAAAAAATATAAAAACACGATGCTATAGTATCGTCGCATTCATTAACTATATATATGGGTATAACTAACAATATCATTGTATATCACAAACTAAAAAAAGTTTACACGGGTCATTGTAGCTGTTCCGGTAGATCCAACACCTACTCAACCAATATTATAGAAAGAAAAACGTTTTTTGGGGGTCCCACACTATAAGTACAAAAATGTTAAATATATATATACTAAAAATTTACCTTATTTGTGTAAATGTAACCATTACTTTATAGGAAGCAAATATTTATTAGAAAATTCGAATTAAAATAGTAAATATTACACTATGCTTAATATACTCTGGGACGAATATCTGGAAGGTAAAATAAATCCCGAAGTAAAAGGAATGATGATCTGAGCCTTGTAGGCTACTCCAAAACAATCTATGTCAGCCGCCTAAAGACAAACACTGTAAAACAAACTCTATCAATTTTGATGGAATTTCAAAATGATGAATCCTTCGCTCTCTTTTTTGCATAAGATAACAGATTTCAGCGAGAAACAGATACTTCCAATCCAGAGATGGAGAAGGTTCACATCGGATAACTATTGCCCAGTCAACTATCTGTACCAGTTTTCTGACTTCTACCAAACTATTTTGTACTACTATAACAAAAAGCAGTTCAATAGAACCTTTGGAACAACACGTGCGGCACATTTTTCCAGCAAACAATCACACCTAAAAAACATATCAAATTGTCTAAAACTCATTATAGTTGCTCAATAATCTTTTTACTGTGAAGCGATCACTCTTGTGAAACTTCTAATTATGATGACAGCAACAAATGCCGTTAGTGAGTGAACCGTTTCGCGAATTTCTTGACATATTGTACAATCTATAAAAACTAAATTGATTAAGTTAAATGTTATGGGTGGAAGCCGTACTAATAAGCTTAGTAAGGACCTGCGGAAAAAATGTTGCTACCGGACCAATGTCACGATGCTTTGGTCCATATGATATGAATACCGACAGAATTAGTATAGGCAGAACAATATTGCGTTCGCGCTACTTGATCCCAGAAGCACCAAAGGTTGGGCTGTCAAACTAACCAACCGATACCTATGTTTACAAAATCGTTTATTTCTCAAAATATACCAAGACTATCGTTCTGAAATGTTTAGTACCTGTCTAATTCTTAATGCACTCACAATTCCATATATGTTCGTAAACTATACTGGAGAACTTAATGATAACGTAATACATAGCAACAAATGTGATAAAGAAAGTTACTCCGTAAAAAACCACTCCCGTTAAAATGGGAATAATCTCAAATTTAATAATTTAAATAAAATGTGTAAATATAATATCATACTGTATCATAAACAAATTAAATGCCCTTTCTGGAAGCGACATAATCAATGGCAGTGTTAGTGTTACGTGCCTTCATATATAGGCTGTAAGTATAACTGAAAACATATTCGTTTTTTTAAATAACAAAAATGAGCTTTTTTAGTATAGCCCTCGATTAGTTATAAGCAATGATAACTATATAACGCATACGTTTTAATTTCGGTCACATTATCAACCAAAATAACGAAGACTTTCACGTAAATCAATATGTTACATAGAAAACTATAGTTTTAAAATATTCTAAGCCATAATACTTGTGCAGAAATAAAACGAAATGAAAGAAGTGCGTAATGGTTTAGAGAAATAAAGAAAGATTTTTATTAACAACATTCAAGCATAAAATACATACTATATAATAATACGACATTGAAAACAAGTATGACTAACTGCCACAGACACATGAACATTAGTGAAGCGGAAAACACAAATAACATGGAGTGGGAATATAAAATTTCAAAATAATCACAGTAAGAAAAAAATGACAAATAATAATACATATTGTAATAATTCAGAGTAATTAGGCTTTTAAACTAAAACAAGTTAATGGATAACTGATAAAGAATATCTAAGAAATAGCAGAAAAAACGAATAAACCAATGTAAACTTTGAAATTCCATATTTTTATATTAATTATATGAAAAATAACACATATGAACTATACCTACAATAAATAATTAAAGTATACTTTATAGACGTCATTTTAGTAATCTTAGAATTTAACAAAAAACAAATTTCATAATATTATATAATGCTGTAGTAAAATCATTTTGTTATTAATATAATATTCAAATCCAAATTAAAACCCGCTCAAACATAATTCCATTAATAATTAGAACAATGTAAGGTCTGTGAAACTACCAATAAAAAACTAAGACATAAATTAGAAATAATTTTTAAAAGGTATAAAACAAGAATCAAACATCGTATAACTCTTTCTTTTCCTTATTATAGGAAGAGACATTGCAATCGATTTGTTATTTCAAATTTTAATTAAACAAGAAGTACATGATAATAAAAAAAAGTATAGGTATCTAGAATTATAGGCCCTAATATGCAGGGAAAAAAATATTGTGAAATATTTCAACATTACTTGATTCTTTTTCAAATTTGTGTAATTTATACCATTTTGAATAGATAGATGTTCAGCATATACAAATTATTATGCAAAATTGATATGAAAGATGCTAGGGTAACCGCCATAATAAAATAGATTATATTTATATATTATTAAAGAGTATACTGACTTAACCGAGTATCCATTAAGCTAATTTCCATGCATAATTTAGTAATAATATCAAAATAGCAACAACGGACAAAGTTACATAAATAGAAAGAACCGATTGACACATCAATAGATAACAAAAAATAGATATTAATATATTTAATAAAAATATTGTTTCAGAAAAATGATAAAATCATGCTTTCCTGACGGACAGTACACGCATAATTTCATATATATAACAGGAACTGGGGTTACCTCTTGATTTATAGAACTGTTTAACTGGTCCAATTTGTTCTGGAATTTTTTAACTTCAGCTTCTGGAATGTCTAAAATGGAAGATCACTTTGTTTTGTAGCAATTTATATATAATGCCGGTTACTAAGGAGATAGTACATAATATTAGTTGTTACTCTCCTCCAAAACAAAGCTAAAATAATTATAGCTAACCAACTTTGTAGCCTACCTACTCTACGGGAACATATTAACATTGAAAACAATGCTCAAATAAGGTTCATCCCAAGATTAAATTTTATGAGTTATCAATAAATCTAATAAAAAAGTATAACTTGATAACCTAACATTCTGCAGAAATAAAAATGTATGTTAATAAATAGTGAGTGTCGTTAGTTACTAAAATAAGTAGCCTATACGAGGGTATCGAATTCATATATATATAAATCGTAATTACAAAGTGTGAGCAGAAATTACATTTGTCTGAAAATTCGGACGTTTTAAGGGAATTAAGGTGCTTGGAAAACCTGACTTTATTAAAATTATCATTTATTATATATAGAATACTGTATTGATTAAAAAAAACAAAAAATTTACCTTTAAATAAATATTTTTAGAGTTCTGCACTTGTCTAAGACAAAACAAATTAAGAGAATATATTGAATTTTCCAACAAAAAAACCTCTCACAATTAGAGACAAGACATAACTTTATAAAAACGTATTACAATAGTTTGAATTACAAAGGTTAGAATTATACTTAAAATTTAGTAACAATAAACATTATAGGCCTACTATTAAACTAAATTGTAGTTATATAACAAGGCAAGCAGATATCACCTGCCTAATAATTATGTTACATATGTAGTATTTATTACAAATTAAAATATTGTAATTAAAAGTCTCTATTTTTAAAAAGAAATTATAAGGAATTCAATTACTTTCTAGGTCTTCGAAGACAAAAACGAAATTCCATAAGTTTTAAGCCAATAAAAGATCGAATGAACTTTGTGGCGATGTTTATAAATTCAATGTTAAATGTGTGATTCTTTTATTCAACATTAACAAGTTCATCAACATATTACGCAGTTCAATAAATTAATTTTACAACAGTGTAGATGATTATATAGGACTAAAGGGGTAAAGATATGATTAATTTAAACAATTCATAATGTACAACTACTTGTCATGCGAAATCCATCAAATGATACGCATAGTAGTAGAAATAAACCAGAATAACAGATTGGCTAGATTGACCAATATAAGTAGTATAATAAAGACATCGAAACACAGGAGAATATCCCATCAAGAGAATATTAATACAAAATATAATTTCTGTATAACTATTTCATTATTTAATAACATCATGTTAGTTGCATCAAAGTATACATGTAACTAATTGGTAGGTTAAGTCACAATAGTGTATAGTAGATGTTGCTACATAAATTTCAATCAAACAGGATGACGTTGATACATCTTTTTTATTATGAACACGAAATACTTAAGACAAGGCAAACCGCAAGTTTCTACATTGATACATATAGTCTGATTTATTAATAAAATAAACCAAATATCTAACACACGTTTCTGAGACAATTTTTACTCTCGTGGACTTATAGTCACATGAATGTTGCAATCAACAGTATAGGCTTATAGCGGTCTATATTTAATTATAATTTATTTTATGCGGTTATCTACCTCTAGGAAAAATCACTTTTTAATAAGAAACACGAAAATAACGGTTGATGAACACGGTCGAACCATTTATTGTGTAAAGAACGATGATATCAACGTGTACTGAGTTTAAAAATATCAGAAGCATTGAAAGCAAAGGTTTAAGTTTCCTAAACATTATGTGTTTCCATTAGATTTTTTAAAATGAAATTATTTCGTTACACAAATATACTATAAAGTCAACTTAATTGTTTATAATAGCCTATTAATTTTTTCTCAATTTTGGCATACTATGTTTCCACAGATATAATATTTTCATATTTGCCTATTTTACATTTCACTCATATTAATTTTGTCTTCTGGAATATTCATTTAATTGGTATTAATACCCACTTATGTTATCTTATTTCACTTTTATCAAAACAAATGTCACTATATGAATAAAGCTAATACATATTCCCAAAAAAAGAGTCCAGCTCATTAAATTTTAAAAACAAATAACATATCCAGTGTTATATTTATTGTCCGACTAGTTTCGATCAACATTAAATCATTTTCAATTGTTTATACAAAAAATATACATATAAACAAACAAATTAGTCGTAGTCGAAAAGACTAAGAGTATAATTGGATGATTGAATGGATTTAATGTTTAAGTTAGATTTAAACTGTTGGATGTTCAGGATTTATTTGACGTTTAAAGCGCAGAATACATAAATTGCTAGAAACATTATTACAAGAATTAGAATAAGACAAACGATAAAAAAATATATTGGAATTTGAATGAAATTGATGCTCTGGTCTGAAGGTGACGGAAAGTTTTACATATAGGCCTATAGATAGGTTAGTTCTGATCTACAGAGCAACAACAGGAGTAAACCATCATAGACATAAGGAGAGTAGGAACTTTAGGCTTCAAATAAAGTCAAAATTAGTTAAGAGTTTTCTAGTTTAAAAACAATAGAGCAGATGATTTTAGAATATATGCAAAAAATGGGTTTCTTTATAAAAAGCAAAACGATTATATAATATATCTACAAACAAAACATCCGTTCAACTATTTCTAAACTCAGAAAAAATGTTTTTACATATAGGTAATAGCATTGCAATTTATGAAAAACTAACTATATTCAAAAACTTTATTCTATTATTAATGATCACACTAAGTTTAAATGCTTAGGAATCCTAATAATGAGATTATTCAAAAATCATTCCAAACTGATCCCAACGATGTCAACTTTAAAAGCTACTCATAGTTCATAAAAGTGGTGCTATTTTGCGTCCTGTGATTTCAATAGTTGGTACTGCACAATGCAATCTGGCTCAGTTTCTTTATAACCTTCTCAAGCCAAAGATTCTTCAGTATTTTATGCTAATCTTCACAAAACATATTTTTAAATCTCTTCTTACTGCAACCTGTTCTTCGATTTTTTTGTTGTTTTAATGACAATATTACTACTCAAACAGCTGATCTCATCTAAAGCCCACTTTAGCCAATTGGCCAATATCTTGAAAGAAGTCATTTTGTCAAACATGATTTTATTCCAAAAATTTTGGAATTGTTAGTGTTTGTGATATTTGATTGTATTAACAATTTATAACTTTTTCTAAAATGGCTCTCTTAAATTCTTAAATGTCAATTTTTCAAATTATTTCTAACAAATTTGTGTTTAATGTCTGAAGAAATCTACTTGTACAGGATTATTTCTTAATGTTTCAGCTTGCTTTCCAAATATTTTGTTAATGGATTTGATTAATTGTATTTTATAAATAGTTTTTTAACCTGTTCCTTGTGGTCAAAGTTTGATCATGAAATAAAAATTTCGTGCACTATAATATTTTCTATGATAATAGTTCCATTATAATGTGTATTACAAGGTTGTCAATAAGTTCTTACATGAAACTTATTCTAAAAGTAATTATTAAATATCTCAAAAGTTAGAAATGATATTTGTATTCCTATGTTTACAATATTTATTATATTTTTGTCAAATCCCTTAACCCTTTGTAAGTGGACATACTTTGTAGGGTTTGCTACATGGAGGAAGGGGGAGGGGAAGTTTACAGACTTATAAAAAATGTTTTACAAAATGTTAAATAATATGTGCCTATTACAGTTCGCGCTCTTTTAATTTGATACACTTAGCTAACTCTTTAAATCAGATATTTTGGTCACCTTTTTTGGTGCGCAATGCATTTTATTAATATATATATATAAATTTCAGTACATTATAATACAATTCACGCGAAACGTGAAATTTTTTAGGTTATATTTACCTAAAATGCACATAAAGGGGTGTTTAAATTATTTAATATATACAATTTTAAATACCCTGACACCATGAAATTTTCCAGAAATAATTCTCAATTCCCTGACATTTGGCTTTATGCCTAAATTCCCTGACTTTTTCCTGACTAATCAAATTCCCTGACTTTTCCCTGGCCTGTTGGAACCCTGTTTTTATGCATTTTAGTTACTTTATTTTGCTCTAATTTCTGGTATCCACTGAACATGTTGATAATCATACATATGACAATGTTTCCTATTATTATACCTGAAATCTAGTATCAGATATATTGAAAATTTATAAAGTAGATATCTATCTAAAAAGAGAGCATTTTACAATCAATACAATATAAGTTAGCTGTAGCCTACCCTGTCTTATTATTAATAACATTTTGGGAAAATTCTTAATATTTTCCTACCGAAATATTACTGATTCTCGATAAATGAATACCGTAATTCCTATTAATTTAACATGTTTGTAGAATAATATAATGCAGTTATACTTATAGTAAGTTATCAATATATTTTAAGATAATTTATAATGCAGACAACTATATGACATACAAAAACCCCTGTGTTAGCTATGCAAAATATATCGACAATTATTTCTTAGTGTAAATATATTTCTATATTAGTGTACATACAACAATTCGATTCGTTCAGTAACGACCATCACTTGTTCAATCTATAAGTATAGATGTCATGGCTAAATGATGCGAAAAGGATCAAAACTTGATTAAAATGTCATCAAGTTAGATGATGAATATTTACTCTGGAAAGCTGTGTACGAAGTATGGCCATAATTATGCGACCACAACTGAGAATTGAAAAGCCCCACGATTGTTACAATCTGTGAGAATATTTATTATTAAAACTGTCCGGATGAGTGATTGATTGGAATGAATTGACGGCAAAGACAACAACTTGAATCGTTTCAAAGTATGTGCTGAATGAAACTAGAACACGTGTTGCCGAAATCTGAAGGAAATAATGTTCAATGTGTTGAGGGGAAACTTGGAAGTTTACATTTTATGAATTGTAGAATTATTTTTTATTTATTATAATTATTTCTTAATAATTAAAATATTTATAAATGGTTATTTTGTTAGACACAGATAATATACAGGTTAATCTATTTGCGGAGCGGTTTCGCCCTACATCATCAGTATTGAGACTGGCTGTCTGGCCAATATAATCGTAGCCATATAAAAATATCGCACGAAACTAATCTTATGCTGTGGATGGCGATGCGTTTAGCGAGTTTCTAATTTGTTCCTCGAAATCAGTCGTTTTCAGGTTGTGCTGCTTGAAATCTCGAATAATGTACGATCACTACCTCTGGCAGTTATGATATTGAAAAAATAATAATATATAACGTTGGATAATGTATTAATGTTGCACAAACTATATTTTTATATAAGAAGAAAAGGAAAATTTGTTATAATTACATAGAGATATGATTAGGCAATCTATTTGACTTTATCAAAGACTTTCTAAGATCGCAGGTACCAAATTATTCAAACAATAATAATAATGTTTATGTTTGTTATGACAGATATTGAAAAAATAGTTACTAAAATTATTTTTGAAAATATCGTAGATTTTGCAATATAATCACAATATTGCAGCTGTACAGAAAATATCGCAGCTAGTCGCAACACTACATCAGTAGAGTAGGAATCGAACCTGTGATTTGTGAGCTAGCTCACTAACAACTCATTAGGTTATACCTAATTATATTTTATTATACAAATTAGGCCATATCTTCCCTTGTCAATAACTGTGTGTTGCTTATCACTTGAAGCCTTTAACAGCTATTACAGAACGGAATTTCAATATTATTTTTTAATTAAAAATTTACGCTTGGCCTATTAAGCATTTATATTCTACAAACTATGAGTATAAATATCGCTATACATTGTATATCTAAATATAACTATGTATGCTTTATAAACGAGATAAGATATTTATAAAAGTACGAATATAGGCCTATATCATAAAAATAACAATGAAGGAGAAACAGTAATAATTTGATATTTAATCCCAACTGATGACATATGTATTAAACAGCGAACAGCTAAAGTACGCTTCATTGATAGGAGCTACATTTCGTCAGTAGTGTAGAAAGATGATAAATAGAAAGTTATGTTTCAAAAATGCATAAATATTTCTTGACAGCATGGCTAAGTGGTCGCAAACCACAGAAATACTGAAGACAGAAAAAGGCAATATATACAAAATTTACGTAATGCAGGTGTGAGATTCGATCTCGCCTCCAAGCACAATCCTCTAGTCACTACACCAGAGCAGCTATTATTATTTTGAAAGGGGACACTATAATCAATGAATCATGGAATGTGAGGCAACGTGAAGAATCATTTATATATAATCAGTGATCCGTCATACGAAAGACGGATTATTTTATTATATTCTTCATTTACATATTAATAAGACTTTACATTTTACAGCTATAACTTTACTATTTTATATAAATTCATGTCAGTGTGCGTTCCCGCAAATTACCAATTAACAATACATTATTAGCAAAAAGAAATTCCCCAATATTCATACGATTTTATATTTTAAAGTCTTAATTATGAGCATCCATATATTTAGTGAGGTGTAGCAGGGACTCATCTATAATTATATACAGGGATGAGAACGACCAACACAATAAATGTCAATAATGCTACCCAGAGGGCTCTACACTCTCCACCACACCCACACACCCTGTAGTTTTATTGCATATTTGTACTAATCAGCAGATTAGACTATACAATTAAAAAAAATAAAAGTACGAAATATAAGTGTTGTCTTCATGGTAAACTTGTTTGTTTTAGTGATATAAAATGCATTGTGTAAGAACTACACAACAAAGAAGTACAATACGTATAATTCATGAGGATACCAAGTAGCCACTCCCATATTCGCCCTGTATCCCTCACCAGACATAAACCAGAGTATAAATAAATATTCAATCGGTGACTTCCTCCAGATCGAACTGGGAGCCAGCCATCATATTCTCTCTATCTCATCTCGTTCTTCTGCCCTTTGGTTAGTTCTCTTGTGCGATATTCTACTGAAGCAGGGGGTGGGGGTCAAGCTGTAGTGATCCAGTCCGACGCGCTACATTTTCTCTCAAAACGATTTAGAAAGAAGGAGAGAGAGAACTGTTAATGACGGTACCACCAGCCCAACTTTGTGAGGCTTGCAATCACGATTAGCTCGATTTAAGAGGAGGAAGAGGTAGAGAGAGAGAGAGAGAGAAAAAAGCTGGTTGAGCATGCTCGATCAACTAATCGATAAATTCGACATCTCTCTCTTTCTCAACTCCGAACTTTTATCATCAAAAGGTCTGTCTCTAAAGTTTAAGGACCTGGACTTTAACCATATATCACACAGATTGTAAGGTAACAAAAAGAAATGTCCCTAAAGACGCCTCTGAAATAAATGTTATAAATCATCTCATTTTGCAACGTAAAAGGAAAGTTAATTTATCGGTAGGAAATGAATGTTGATTTGAAAATAAAGAACAGGAAATGGTAGTAAATATGCATCCACATTCTGTATATTGGTTAAATGCAATTAAATTATAAATATGACTAAGTCTTTTATATAACAAGGCCAATACATAGATAGATAAAAGATAAACTGAGATTCAGTGTTAAATGGAACACCTGAGACCTAGGTCTCTGATTAAGTTCATGCCGTTACGTTGACCGTGAGCTTGAGTATCAGCTAGGAGTCTTTAGGGTATCTTTGCGTTATTGCCTGGCCCTGTCGCAGTGGATTTTGTAGTGCAAGCATGAGGACCTCTTGAACTGGATCTTCGCAGTAGGTTTAGGCATGAATAATGTGACCCCCTAAGCGGAGTCTTCTGTCGCATAGAGTTTTGCTCGGTTGTGTAAGTCGAGAGCGTTGTTAGAGTGTCGCGTTACTTATCGTATTTGGATAGTAAATTCCGAAGGAAGCCCGCAGTAGACTGGAGTGGGCGCTATCTATCTGCCTTCAAGTGTATCTGGTACAGTCCAGGTCTCCGCATTGTACAGTAGCACAGTTTCTACTACGGCTTGGAACAGACGTCCGTGGAGACTGTCTGGCAAAGTGGTGCAATTCTTGGAGAATAGTTCTGATTGACTGGAAGACTGACTATGCTAGAATTCTCCGTCGTGCAAAGTCGTCCTGTGCTCTTGGAACCAAGCCACCAAGATAGGTTAAACGCGTGCATCGAGGTAGTAGTCTGTTTTGTCTGTCGATGTTGGCCTTGAGATGTTAGCTTGAGAGTTAGTGGGATTGTTTGTATTTCAGTCTTTTTACTGTTTACTTGAAGGCCAACTGTCGTTGCGGTATTTACGGAGGGCGAGTCTATTCCCTGGGTGTCGATAATAAATCGATAAGAAATGAGCTACATAAGGTGTCCCCTGGAGGACGGCATAAGGTCGTGTCAAAATAGTCTGACAGTCCGTCGGGTGTGATAACCGTGGCTCTGGTGTTGTGGAACGTTGTAGGCTTTGATCACTGCCGGAATGGCGGATCTTGACACAGAATCAAAGGTTTAACGAAAATCAACGAAGATGCAGATAAGGTCCGATTGATGAATACGTGATTCTTCGATGATACGTCTGAGTGCGAGGATTTAGGTCACCGTGCCTCGGTGTGGTCTGAAGCCATTTTGCTCTTGTCGTAGTTAATTGTCCAAGTACAGGTTGCAGCCTTGACAGACATTGCAGTGCAAGCCACGAGGGAGATACCCCTGTGTTTATCTATACGTGTGGTGCCTGGTTTTTTGCGAATGTCGAGAATTTTGGCCGTCGTCCATTCGGTTGGTGCAATGGTGCCGTCGACAACTATATTCATCACGTAGATAATCTTTGTGATAACAGTTGGGATGTTGAGTGTTTCGATAGGCACCTCATCAGGACTCGTAGCTTTCCAACCACGCATCCGTTTGACCTGTGAGATGACTTCGACTTCCCAGATTGGTTCGATGTTAAAGTCTTCCTCTTGTGGGAGCACTTTGCCAGTTGGAGTGAGAAGTTGTTGTTGTGCAGTGGCGGTAGAGCGTTGGCGATATCTGAGAAGAAGTCACGTAACTCGTTCCTGCGTTCATCTGTAGTAGAGCCTGTTAGACTAGGTGCGATACGCTTCTTCCGACCAGTGATGAGTTAATTGTGGTCCACACGGTACGACATTTTTCTTTATCCCCTGCTGTTGATATAGTGTTGATGGCCCCCTCAATAGCCAAGCAATGACGCTCTTTGTAGATTGATGCGTGGTTTGTCGACGCTTCTTTCGCTTCTGTTGTTCCTTTGTAGTCGAAGTTGTTCAACTGTCTTTCGTGCTTGCTGTATAGCTGGATCACTGTCCCATAGCGGTTGCCCGTTCCTCAGAGCTCTGATTAATTGAAAGGTTTGGTTTGTCGAAGCTTGAATGGCGGCGAAAATTTCTGATTAGTTCGCTGATTCGTGTCTACCGAGTGTATTATTAAATATATGAAACAGTGTATATATATACTATATGAACTGTCATTTGTTTCTAGATATACTGTAATTAATTCGCAAAACGAAACACAATACACTAAATATTATTCAGCTAATATAATCTTTAGATACTAATAAGTTCAGGCAATAAATATAATGTGAGAATATTCATCAATTTATATTAGATCGAACGGAACCATTTTTTATTATTAACAGGTGGTCCAGGGTTTCGATCTGTTTAAGCTTTTAATGCCATTTGTCAAACAGTTCTTTCGCTAAATCTCGATTGAATCGGCAGACCATTTATTTACCAGAGTATCACGATATACAATAAATAATCTTTATTAATATATATTACAACTTCACAGCATCAAAAACAACTCGTTCCATGAGAGATAATTACTTCATAATGTTGTTAGTCGTACAATAAATGTTAGCATTTTAACGACGATGATATCGCCCTGAAATATGCTGCGAATAACGACTTTGATGGCAAAAAGCGATATCCATTACAGGTCAAGTAATGTTTTAGCTTGCACTGAAAATGATGAGTTATAACTCAATCATAGACTGAAAAATGTCAGATCATCATAACATACACTTCGACATGAGCCAAAGTTTTGCACACTCGCAGATTTTAAAATATTTTATAGAAAAAGAGAGAAATGAAAGGAGCCAGACTCACCGTCGCCCAACTCTAGCCGGGCGTCCACAAGTAGCGTGTGTCCAGTAGGGGTCTGAGTTCCTACAGTCTCGCCGTTGAGCATGAGAAGTTCACTGTCCAGGTTAACCCACTTTCCTGGGCCCTCCTGAGGTGGAACAGAAGGGGGAGACAGTCGATTATGTAACAGAAGACAACATTTTGGAATAGAAGGCCACATTATTAATACTATGACACAGAAAACCTCACTATTGATTATGCGACAAAGTATACCACAGTATTGATTATGGGACACTGAAAATAATACTATTGTATATGCGACAAAGTATACCACAGTATTAATTATGGGACACTGTAAATAATACTATTGATTATGGGACCCGGAAGATCATATTATTGATTATGGGACACTGAAGCCCATTTTATTGATTATGGGACACTGAATCTCATACTATTAATTATGTAACACAGAATACCATACTATCGATTATGTGACACAGTATACCACACTATTGATTATGGGCACTGAATATCATACTATTAATTATGTAACACAGAATGCCATTATATCGATTATGTGATACAGTATACCACACTATTGATTATGTCACATATAAGATCACACTATCGATTATGTAACACATAAGGCCACACTATCGATTATGTAACACAATATACCACATTATTGATTATAGGACGCTAAAGATCACACTATTGATTATGTAACATAGAATACCATTCTATCGATTATGTGACACAGTATACCACACTATCGATTATTTACAGCAATATACCACACTATCGATTATTTACAGCAATATACCACACTATCGATTATGTGACACAGTATACCACACTATTGATTATATGACACAGTATACTACACTAATGATTATGTCACACATTAGACCACACTATCGATTATGTAACACATAAAGCCACACTATAGATTATGTGACACTGTATACAGCACTATTGATTATAGGACGCTGAAGATCACACTATTGATTTTTATGTAACACCGAAGACCATACTATTGATTATATCACAAACGACAACACTATCGATAACGAAATGTGGCACAGAAGATAATAAATTTAAAGTATTCAGAGTATTCTGGGGAGAACACGTTTTTACTACTTCCCTCTCCACATTTTGTTTTTTAAATTATAAATGTTATAAATTATAAATATTATAAAATAAGAGGTATTGCAATTAATATATTTTCAAAGGGAACTAAATTATATGCGACAGGGTTTCCGCAGTTTTTCCCCAACAAAATTCCATGACTTTTCCAGAACTTTTAGCAAAATTCCATGACAGGTAGCACACATTTTAACATGCAATAGTTTATTTAACATTTTTAAAAAGAAAAAAACTTACGCTAGGTTACATATTATGACATTAAAAACGACATGTTTTTCTCAATATCATCCAGTTCATTCCGTTCAGCCCCGCACAGAAATTTTTTTGGACATATTATTTATAAATGTACAAAAAATATTTTGTCCTAACAGTGCAAAAATTCCATGACTTTTCCATCACCCTGTTGTTTTATCACACATTCCGTGACTTTTCCAGGGCTGGAAAACCAAATTTCAAATTTAATGACTTTTCCAGGTTTTCCATGACCACGGAAACCCTAATCCGATCTTCATAATTATGTTCATTATCATTGTCATAAATGTGTGTATAATTAGATAACATAATACATACTTAAAGAATTTCACAGTAACATAAATGTTAAAATATAAAATATAAAAGGAAATCATTTTTAATATTTCCCCTCAACATTTCCAAAATAACAAATGTTATCCAGTGGTAATTCAAACATAGTCAGCATGTATTCCAGTTAAAGTATATCTTTCATATCGTACTTTACGACTCCCCTGGGGACCTAACCGATCTATATTAGACTAAGTTTTAGATACATTTATTCGAATCCCAAAACCAATCAGAAACTATTTATATTCAGAGAGAAAGAGAGAAAAGCATACGCTTGCTAGATCGATACGAAAGATCGTTTCTCTTCTCAACTAAAGACAAAAATGGGGGATGAGGGGGGGAGGGGGGGTGAGAGAAAAACTATATCTATTTTTGAATCAGAATATCGGAGAATGAGAGAGACAGAGAATTGGTGGACTGATGTATACCAGTTCTAAGTGAACCAAAGTAAACTTTCCCATTTTTTGGCAGGGATCTAGAATTTTGTGATCCAAATGGCGAAAGGTGAGGGCTAAAAAGAAACAAATTCGGCCAATCCCAAGTGAGTGTAATCTTTCGCTTTTTCTGCTCTATAGCTCCACACTCGCCTTCTCGAGTTTTAACATTTCAGTGCTGCATTTCTCCTCTAGTTCTGGTCGATAAGTATATGATATAATCCCTCCAGGCCTGGCAGCATTATATATTGTTTGCATAGAAATTATGCAAAAGAAATATTTTATATCAATAAATGCATTACAAAATTGTACAACAGAAACAATTAACTTAGATTATAGTAGTAACAAGAAATCATGTTACTTTATAGTTTAAATAATGTATACGATAAATCGTTTAGTTTGTTTAGTTTTATAAATAAAAATTATATTTATCATAAAGCTCTATTCATTGAAAGTTTTCATAAGAGTTCAAATAACAATTACATTTTAATAAATATTTCCTAATAAATTATTAGCAAAAGAACATAATTTTTTTGTTTTATATTTGTAAAAGTTAATCTTAACAGAAGATTTTTATTACATATTTGACATTAGCCTTTATAATATCCAAACCCTAAAAATGTATTAATCTTGCGAATATGAAAGCAATTAAAGCGTTAAACATGAAACATACCTATTATAAAAAATACATATTTGGTGTTAAAGAAATGCCAGCAGATAAATAGATTCAACCCTATATAGAGATTAAAAATAATCATATTATAAAGTTCGGACTGTAATAAAAGATTACTTATAACACTAAGTATCCAATTTTATTACATAAATTATACATTTTCATGATTAATTTTTTCAACATATAGACCGCGAGATAGAGTCTATAACTCGAAGGTTTGCTAGCTTTAAAGTCTGAGACACACCAATGCTATTAAAACATTTACGCCAGTCTCCAGAAGGTAAGGAAAATTTTCTCAATATTAATGATTTAAAAACAAATTTTATTCTTTTTGAAATCCTCTCTCGGGCATCATCAATAGAATTAAAAGTTATCAAAGAAATCATCTATTATAAATAGATATTTAAAAAATCCGTAATTATACAAGTGCCTTGAGTTGTTTCTATTATTATGACTGCAATCATTGTAATAGATTTTACCTTGACCCTAATACAACTTCCGCTATTAAAAAGAGTGTTTCACACGATAAAATAGTACAATATTTCTCTATATATTTGCAGACTATATATATGCAAAGTTGAATATTGAAAAATATTATACAAAAATACTGTGAACGCACATATAATTAAATATAAGCTGAGGGCAATTTTGTAAAAAATATATAAAACTAGCTGGGTAAAAATTCTCACTTCATTACATTATTCAAATTGTATTAAATTATTTTCAATGACTTTATTAAAAAATATAATAGAAATAAAATAGAACGGATAGTGTTAATCGTGTCATTAAACTATTTAAATCCTGTACAAATACTGATATACAAACAAAGAAAATGCTCCTTTCATTTAATTTCAGCTTATCTCTTCTTCTCTCAAATAACTTACTATAATGAATTTTACTTCATAATTCACATATAAGCCTATATTAAATGCCGACATTGTAACTTTTGTTGATAAATTTAAGTTTATTCTCACACTAATGTAACTTAAGCGTGTTATGAAAAAAACAATATTTTATATATATAGAACGAATTTTAACATTTAAAATTTGTAATTTAAAATGTATCCAGGAATAAATACACAAAGTAATTTAATTTAAATTCTGACCACGCAAAGACACACTGAAACAAAGACACATAGATAACGTGCAATAACCAATTACCACAAATGAAGTTATCAGCTCATGGCACTTATTGTTATAAAAAAATATTATTAGGTTAGGTATTAACAAGAACTCATTCGTGCTTCGAGAGTTTATTAACAGTAGGCCTATGCTAGATTAGAAAAATCTTTATTCACATTTCCATATATAATATTATATGTAGTTCCAAGGAAAACAAGAATCTACTGAAGCTATAATTAATACTTGTCTGACAGATACAATTTTTATCTGTTACAGATCATCAATTAAAATATATAAAACAATTTAATCATCAAATGCAGAGTAAAAAGTAATGTAACAAATCGGCCGATAATAATAATTAAAATAATACACATGATATGCACTAAGTATAATCAAAGTGAGAATAAAAAAGATAAAGAGATTTAAGTAAAAGTTGAGAATTACAATTAAGAATAGAAATATTACTCAAATAAAAAGTGTTAAAAAGTTTCTGGAACTTAGGAAGGCTATCCCCTATTAATAAAACATAAACATTCATTGCTATCCTTTATAAATACAATATAAACCCAAAAATAGATAAGGTTAATAAAAAAAATCTAAATTAAAGTAAGAGATAAAAAAAATGGTTTTGTGATTGCAATTTTGGATATTTAAATATCTTTATAACTAATATAAATATTATTTACAACATAAAATTACGTGTCATAACATAGATAATTCAAATGTTAAAATAATCATTAAAAATATTAATAATAAAATCAATCAATGGTATTAATAAAATAAATACAAAAAGATTAATAATAATTAGCAAAAGAAGCAGCAAGTTGTACACTTTCAGTGTTAAGACTATTGGGATTAGGAGTAATACAGTTATGTATGTAATAATCTTATCGACTACGTCGATCAAATGTATTACGCTAATCGCCACTTTCTAATATTCTTAATTCTGCATGTTCGTCAAAATCATGGTCCTTAATTCTAATGTGTTTAGCTAAATTAGCATAACTTATTATTACTATTATTATTAAACACTTAAAAAATAATTTATCTAAGTTCAAGCTGCGCTTTTATCACTTTTATTGTTGAGAAAGATTATATAAATATCGAAAATTCATTTCATTTTAACTTATTATTATAAGAAGAAAGGCCTTGTATTAATTTTTCTTTAGATTAGTACCCAATGGATAATTTAAACTCGAATCAAGCCTTCTGCGAAATAGTCACAGGCTAATTAAATTTAATAACAAAGAGGTATACTGTTAAAGGCGTCGTGTTCGGTGGGTATAGACCATAGCGATGGACCTGCGCAACTTCTTTTCATATATAGCAAACATTTCACAGTATAAGTAGTTAGAAAAACTAAATTTATATATATTAGTAGTATAGGAAGAGTGGATTCTGACTCACTTATAAATAGATTTATGAGTCATGACTAAAAATAGATCATGACTCATATCTCCCCTACCCACCCCCCAAATCAGAATCGGGTATTGTTTTTTTTGCTACTATGGCTTCCTATTGGCCGATTTGAACAAAATCGAGTTCGTTTCCGACTAATTCAAGGTCAGTGAATTCGATTTTTCTACTTATAATTAGATCAAATATATTTCAATGTTAGTAATCGATAATTTATTGATTTTTCCCAATATCATGCATTATGGTCATATATATACAAGTTTCTGCAGCTGGAAAAAAATGTTAAAAAAGCATACATAGACAGGCTTTCGCAGCTTAAATTCATTCTGCTCCAAGCTCTTCACGTGAACGGTCGTATTTTCAAGCAAGCTTTCTCCGGACTTTACATTTTATTTAAAAACTTTACTGTCGTGTCAGCGAGATGTCCAAAATTATGATCAATGCTGCAGATGTGAGCCACACTTTACAACACGTTACAATTGGTAACTCAAACCAATTTTCTACTGGCAAAAAAGGAGCAAACGCTGGCAAGATGCTTAACGCAATACGGATACTGCGGACTCAGTCAAAGAAGCAAGTGTATATTAGATCCAACATTTTGGAGAAGAAATTCGGCACATATACTCGAG
>JAUZND010047945.1:0-19942 GCA_034780555.1 Coelogynopora nodosa | reverse complement strand
AAGGCGAAACGTCTGCAATAGACTAAATTAAGTATCTGAAGAAATTGTGTTTTTGCTTTTCTTATATATATAATCCAGATACGTGGAAACTCCATTTGATCAAAACAAAATCAATGTATGTTTAAGTATGCCACTATAGCGGTGAATATATTTTATTACTTTTATTAAATTTAAACGAATAACTTATATGGGCTCAATTTATAAATTTAATGATTTATTAATGACTTATTATTAATCGTTTTTATACAGTGCTGCATCATTATTATATTCAAAGACTGCTGAATTTTTGCAGAACTTAATCAGTTGCTTCAGGAGTATTTAAATAATTTGGATTATGTAACCGCTATTTGATTACAAATTATGTAAATGTACATTATACTTTGCCACAATAAATTAAGCTTTGATATATATTTTAATATTTTAATCATATGTTCTTTATTTTTTCATTTAATTGGTAATAATGTAAGATTCAATTCCACTTTTTCATATATTCTTTCTTTAGTGGTAATGATTCTATTTTTTTCCGTCTAATTTATTAAACTTTTGTCATATTTTAATCGTCTGTCAATATTACTACTCAATAGAAATTTGTGAAACATTTCGCAGCGTGAGGAATTATTGTGTTCTTCACACTATTTATACTGTATCCCCTTAATTGTGAAAATATATTGAACAGAAAATGTTAATCAGTGCAAGTGACTAATGAACGTTTATTGACGATATTGTTAATACATTTAATAGAAATAATTAACTAAAAATGGTACATACATAGTTGTAGATAAATTTATGCAAATTAGGCGCTCCATATTGTATTTGATTATTATAAAACAAAAATGATTTCATACCTTTACTGTTAAATGTTATTCTGAAAGCATTTACAAATATCTTTATTATAAATGAATGACTTAAACAGAATCATATTTATTAAATCATAATCTGACCAACAATTCATTTCATACATCAGAGGAATGTCCTATATGTCAAAAAAAAAATTAACACAAAATTTTCAATTCTTAGTTAGTATAAACATCTCACAAGTACCAAGATCTGCCCAAAAATATCCTCTAATTTTTAAAATGGTTATCTTTTCATGTAATAAGAAATAATGCAATTTATATATATATATATATATATATTCATCCAAAGAATAAAACATTTGTGATGGCAAAGACTAACACAATTTTTAGTAAAGAAATATGTGAAGCAATATGAAAGGAATTTTGGTTGTAAAACCTGGTAGTTTAGAAAGTGTAAACAGAATGAACTAGTATTGCTCGAATATGATGTGAAAAACGATTGAAATTTCTAAAATTCACTAGCATCCAAAAATATTCTAGCCATTCTTATTAACAGATTTACTGTTACTAGGTATGTTAAAATCTATAAAATTGGACATTCCATCTTATGTCTATCCAATCTTTTTAGAAATAATGAATTTTTCTCTCTTTTTGTTGTGTATTTGCTACAGTGGTTCATCCATTTCAATTGGTCATTATGTTGCATATACCAAATACAACACTGATTGGTATAAATTTAATGATAGCTTTATTTCTAAAAATTAAATTGTAATACTTTTTTAAACTCGCGTGAGGCCTATATGCTTTTTTACCATCCTGATCAGTAGTTATTGAATAAGGGAAGTGTGACGGTAGTGCCCTATCAAACCGGTTAAACACACCGCTGAGGGTCCTATAAGTCCCGTACCTTATTAATTGTCTACTGTATCTCTTTAAGTCGCCTTCTACTTTGGGTTCGTTTTTGGTTTTGTGTCCTGGATAATGGCTTTAGTTAACATATAACCACTATAGGTATGACTTAACATCATCTCATTTCCTAGGCATGTGTTATAAGTACAAGTATAACTTGGTGGAATTCCATCATTATTCTCATACTTTTGGTATTAGTCTGTTTTAGGCTGGTTTTATTGAGATTTTTCTAGGAAGTTATACTCTTGTTTTTTCCAGTTATAGAATTTACTCTCCTTTGCCTTTTGTGTATCTGTTTTGTCGGTTTTCTCATCCCGGTTTTGTCCCTTTCTTTTCATTTGTATTTTATTATTTTTGATTTATCACTTTTTTTCTATCTGGTGAGCTGATTTTGCCTGATGGTTCCAATCTATTCTATTGTCAGTGTACTTTTTCCGGGAAACATGTAGCAACATAATATGCTCCAGGAACTTTTCCTATTATTCCATTCAGCAACATTTAGTGAATTATTCATATCACCTACACTAGTTAGGTTCCTAAGTCGACATTATTTTAACATTTAGGCAGCGTTATTTTTTAGCGAACTATATTAAAAAATTTAAATCGATAAATTACATTAGCAACATTATCAAATTTATTATTTAATTAAATTATTTGACTAATTTTGCGTAGTCGCAAACTTATTGAACGATATTAAAATAAATAGTTAAATTGTACTTTCAAAAAATTAAGTGAAAAATAGCTTGTATTGTAAATAGAAATAAAAATTGTACTTTTAAATTGTTTAAATTATGGGTAGTTCACTATACGGATAGTTCAAACTATAAACATTTCGAGAATTTATTATACACAATACACCAGGATTAGAACTTGTGTGAAGGAACGAACATACTTGTGGAGTATGCTAAACAAATATCAACAACCAAAATATATGCCGCATTATTGAATACATAAATGACGTAAATGACATAAATACGTTTTATTATAGTGAAATAACTGTTCACGAAACAGTTAGATTAATTAACGTAAAACATGTAAATTGCGGAGCAATTTATAACACAATAGTTTGTGATAACAAAGAATTGACCAAAGATGTTTGACAATACACCTGTATATTTTATGTAGCCTACCAGCTAAATTAAAATTAAAAACCAGAATTAAAATTAAAACTTCAATTCATTAACCAAAAAAATAGTAAATTTATTATCTAAAAAGGCTATCGATGTTATCTAATAGTTATTTCATCGACTTATGTCGCGTTTTGAGTTTTATGTTACTAATTATCTGTATTGAATGAAGTGAAGAACGACATTTTATTCCTCTGGAAGTCATGAATTCAGTAAGCCTATAATCTTCTCCACTTGATAGCTCTGATAGCAGCTTAAGGTATAGTTGAATTCGTTGAATGTATCCCTCCATAATATGTAACAAATTGAATTGATCTTACTAATTAAGGTTACGCATTCGTTAAACAAAGTATAATAAACTAAAAACATATCACGCACGTTCCCATCATGCAATGCAACATTTTCTTAAAATTTATAACTAATAAGAGATGCTTTTCGGAGTATTATTTAACATTGTATTATTAGGCGCAATATGATAAGCAAACTCCATATTATAGTTGAATTGTAGTATAGATTCTTACATGGGTTCCTATTAATTCTAATATTCAAAATACAAATATACAATATACAAATGTATTTATTGTATATATAAATAAATAATATATACAACTATTAGTTAAATAGATCAATATTTATAGCAATGCTTTTAAAGTGTCATATATAATTAATCGTGCATCGTATATTGTATAGTTCTTTTGTTGTAATGAGTAAGATATACGTAAACAAATATGTCACAAAAAAGTAGAAATTGATGTTTAATTTAAAATATTAAGTTAGTACAGGGAATAATGTGAAAATTCATTATATTTATCATGACAGATGTTTGTTTCATTTTAACTCGTCGCTCGTTACTCCCTTAATGAGATGGAATATACAATGAACAAATAAACACCGTAACCAATAAACACGAAAATAAATAAACCCAAGTAAACAGTATGATCAACCTATGATTCTAACTTTTAAATTAAATACATTCACGTTTGTATATTACAGAGCGCATTGTTTCTAATTCACCATTAGCAAACTATTAAGAAGAGACACAACATATAGTTTTGCTTCACAATAAACTGAACATTAATGTTGAATCAATTAATAATCAATTAAAAAAAAATTGCACATGTTTTATAAATACATGGCTCCTATCCATTCATTATGAAGTCCGGATAATTCATATTCATCGCGCTTTCTGACTTGTGAAGTATACCGTCGTCAACAAGATTGATAACTAGGGATCTACCGAGTTCGAGACAAGTTTGAATACATTGAGTTACTCAGAATTGGATCGGTTACATTGAGAAATAAAGCATTTTTTGTGCAAAGCCCAAAGCAATGAACTGGCAGAGCCTCTAAGGAGTTTGATATTGTAGGTAGTAAGTATTTGAAATATTGCTATATTACAGTATACCTACTTTTTGAAGACGCTGTATAAATTGGATGAATGTCAAACTGACGATATAAGGTATACTTAATTATGTTTACTAGTTAGGCGTAAAAGAAGTCTAATTTCTATAGGTCGTGTATTAAAAAGTATTTGCTTTAATTACTGTTAAATTTAGACTTAAGTGAATTGTATACACTATTATTAAATCTTCTATTATTTTTTAAAGTAGTTGTATACACTAAACATATTTGAAGAACATTACGTGTGACATTATGACAAATTTATAAAAATGGTTTAATAGTTTGTGACGAATTATAATGATGTCTAAAATAGAAATTCAAATTTGATTATGTTAACATATTCATGCCATAACGCGTGGGAACACACCTACATTGTATAATTACTAAAACATTAGCAAGAATATGTATCATATGTTTTTGTAGTAAATAGTTTGGGCATATCGTCTGAAATAAAACTATGGAATATATACAAGCGGAACTTATAAATTATACTTTAGAAGTGTGCATGATAATGAATGCATTTCTTCTATACCACCATTTTTTAATCCACTCCCGTCAGAAGAAATACTTTTCCTTGCAATAAATATAGGTGTATTCTGTAATTTTGCAATCTAGATATTTCCATCTTACCAAACTATCTTAAATACTTTGCAAAATTAAAGTATAACCTTATCTATAATGGATGACTGTACTTAACCGAATGTCCTTGGGCAATATATAATCATTATAGTATGTATTTAAGGGAGAATGTGTAAAAGATCATTGATTACATCTTTATACAATTTGGTTAAGTATAGTAGACCCAGAACACACTTACACAGTAATTAATGATTGTATAATCTTAAAATCAATAATTGTTTAAATGAAAATGCAGATCCTTCCGTCAAAATGTCAAAAATATAGTATTTTAATGGCACACTTAATAACTTGATTTAATGCTGTCGCATATTTGCATGTAAGTTCTTATCTTAACCCCTCGTATCTGCGGAAATGAATATAGTTATATACCCAAATAATTAACCTCGATTAAGTCAACTAATGATTTATGGAACAATATTTAGATAATTTTGAATATTATAAGATACCTACTTATGTGTGTATAGTATATATTTATTGTTGTCTTTTCATATTTAAATTATACATCATGGTACATTTTGTACTCATATTAGATTATGCTTACGTATCAATAAACATAGTTAAAGTGGATCTTTTATATGGACATATAAATTACGTTTTACATCTAAAGTTAGATACTGAAACGACAACGAGTGCGCATTTATTTATAGTTGACTGGAATGCTATATAATCAAATGTGTAGATATGAATAAATTATAATAAATATATAAATACAAAATATCCCTTTTTCGTCATTTATTTTTCAATAAATAGAATTATTATATTAGCTTTTAGAATATATAATACTTTATAGTTTAAAATCACAAAACAATTAAGATTGTTAAAATGTGCATATAATGCAATTGTGATTGACATTTAGAGATAATTTCTACAATAAAAATTCATTCTTAATGAAAATGTTCCAAATTGTGTTCATTATTGGGTACACGTGTATGATATTTTTACCGAAAACGGTTCAATAAATATTTCCACCAACGAATAGTTCAATAAAAAATACAATAATACGTAGTACATAATTTTCTTTGTGATATACGATCTGATCAAAATGTAAGTAATTGTTAATAAATTATATTTTTGTTCTCTATAAATTCAAGTTTTCACTAGTATATAATAACCTAGTTTAATATAAATAAATATTATATATATCTATTCTACATTATATCTAAATATATGATTTGTTATCTTCTTCGGTAAAAATATTTGAGTGATTATGTTTTATTTATACACTTTTAAAATATGTAAAATATGTAATTTTAAATAATAACTTAATTAGTTGCTATAATGTTACTATATATTTCCTAAAGTAAATTTAGTAATGGATATATATATATGTTTATACATATATGTGTATAATGTATAATTTATATGATAATGATACTATATAGTTGCTATAATGTTAGAAGTACTATTTTTATATCTTCATTTTAAGTAAATTAAATTAATTACATTGATTACTATTGTTATTATTTATTCACTGAACGTTTTCTCCAATTGGATTATCATTGGTTTTCATTTATAATATTATGTTTTATACAACTTTTATAATATAAGGTACACAACATTAATTAGATTTCAATTTTTTTTACATATAAGTTATCTATATGACCAGTATTCTAATAATATAGAGTTTGAAAGATTTGCACTATTTTATTATATATACAATATACATATTTAAAGATCTATTATTGATAATACGCTAGTAACGTTGTAATATGCGAGTTATATAACGACAAGAGTCTAATTCCTTGTTTCCATGTTCACACTGCTGTGTAATATGAATAGAAAGAGCCACCTATTTATTTATTATTTTGAAAATTTAATTTTTTATCGTTTAATGTATGATTTATTTGTTGAACTTTTTTAATTGAATTCTTTCCATGCTGATGTTGGCGTCATCAATATTCAAGCCCATACAACGTACATACACGGTATATAGCCAACTATCAATTCTAAACAGTATACAATACAAAAAACCTAAGTTTATTTTTAAAACATTCAACTAAACATTTATTTCAAAACACATTAACGTATTTTTTATACATAAAAACAAAATTAGTAAGATTAAATAAGTTCAATTCTAAAATTTCTTTTTGTATCGTAGAAGCAGCTAAATATATTGATTATGTACATGTTTTAATGTTTCAATTAGTTTTCAAATTTAAAATAATTTTTGTAAAACTAAATTACGATATTTTAGTGATGCTATTCATATCGCTGTAGAAGAACTCGATGCCCAATTATTGATCATCATATTTTCCATCAAAAGACACTTTTAAAGAGTTAATAATACTATATGGGGTTCCGTAAATCATGTATATAATATACGGAAATGTATAAATGAATTTTAGATCAAATAATTAAAAATTTTATATTTTTGTAATTTGAGCTCATTCAAATGATCTCTAAACATTTTTTTCTACAAAAATAATTTCAAGATATGCCCAATTATTTTATAAAGCAAATATTTCATATGTTTTTGCAGTCATACATTTTAATTAAAAATTCCCAGTTAAAGGTGTTTGCTTATGCTTCCAGCCGTATATGGGCAGTCTTTTAAAACAAAATAAATTAATCAATAAAATTTTGTTAAAAAAGCCAAATCTATAAAGTGAAATTATTAAAAAATAAATAAAATGAACAAGTTTTATAAAGGTCAATATAAACATTTTAAAACGTGGCTTTTCTTATTATTTTTGATAACTATAAAAGTTATGAGATGGGCGCTTAAACAATTAGAATTTATATCGAAGTATAGTTTACACAATACTTTACTAATAATATAACAAACTATACATCGCGTTTTATATAACATTAAAATAGAAGCATATATAGAAAGAGAAACAAAAACATGAAACAGAAAGTATAAAAATTAAAATAATTAGTACTTAAGGTTTCTGCAATTTTGTTCAAAATAAAACATAATACCCAACTCCTTTGGTCTATTGTTAATGTGTCTTACATATATATATATATCTTTATATCATCACAGTTGATGACGACTGTTTACCTTTCAGAAATAATCGGTTGTAGTAGTTTAATCAAGTGCATCCATCAATCGTCAGTAGATATATATATATATATATATTATACTCGCTGCATGTTGTTCAGACATGTACACTACATATGAGAGGGTGGGAGTGTGACTTGTTCTCTGCATAGTCAGGCAGACACATGGCGTACAGGGGCGGACGACCAAGTTTTCAATACGGGGAGGAAAGTTTATAAGCTCCTATATTGTACACTCCATCGCAGCCATGTGTTGCCTATTATGTACGTAAATAGTAACGATATTAACTTAATAGTAGCATAGAGGCTATAGCGGGGCGGAAATGGATTTGTTTTTCTTTACTACAAACACTGCGCGCTTAATTTGAATTAAAGTTTTAATGTAGATAATTGTTTTATTAATTTCGTATTTTGTACGGTTTTATAGTATTTGAATGAATATGCATATATTTTCCATAAAGGATATATAGTAATAGTTGAATTTATACAATTTAAAAATTTTAATAAAAGATGTTGCATAAAATTATGATCAGATTGTCTTTTTAAAAAATCTATGCCTCTTTTTCGTTTGCTATTTCCTAGAAAGGTAAACATTTAACTATTTTTATATAATGAATATACATTTATAATTTATGCGACATGTATGAATACATTTCGCAGGACATGAATTGAAATATATTTTGTAAATATACATATAGTTTTACAAATCGAATGGGCCTAAAATAATATCGAATGCGACCCAAAACGTCGAATGCCATTCGATTAGTGGCCTATTCGATACTTTTGCGGTCAATAGACTAATATGTATATATAAATTGAGTGCTTTCGATATTTATTTTGGGGCCATTCGATTTGTAAATATATATATATAAATATAATATATTATAATAAACAATTTTTTTGTTTCGTCGACATCATTTAATTATACATATACATATATATATACTCCTTTATTCTAAACAATGAAAGAGATCCGGTGTAACAAAATCAAATCTACAAATAATATGGCAATTTTTTTGGCAATTTTCTTACACCTGAATTGTTACATTATTTTCATGCTACCGGCAATTATTTATAAACATACTCCACATTTTTGTACGAGACTTCCTGTCAACGGAAAATGTGATTTCGACATAGACAAAGCGTATTTTTTATAGAAATAGTTATAGTTATAATTATCATTAAATATTTAATATATAAATAAATGTTATACACATGCATTTACAGATAAAAGTTCATTGGATTAAAAAATTAATAATGGTAGCTTGTAACAGTGAAAGAGCTTGATTTGAAATTTTGAAGGAGCTTTTATATCATAATCACACAATTAAACTTCATGCATCCCCCACTGGGAAATTTTATGATGGCGTTTTTCCATATTGTTTAATCATTTTCAATTGAATTGAAGTTTACAATCCTAAAAAAATACTATCAGTATCTACAAGTCGAAATAGTGGAAATGTAATGTAATTTCCAAGCACTTATTGCATGCAGACAATGCTTCAAAATATTCATTTGTAATGACAGATCGTACGTAGGCAAAGATATTTATTACAAAATAATCGTTGGCAAAATTAGTTATCGATTGTTTTATTTATTAAATTTCATTTGCTTCTTCCACCTTATATTTATAACAATATTGGGACACAAATAAAAACGTTGAACAGTTTATGTAGCCATTTTTGCCCCCCCCCCCCTATTTTTGGTATTTGCCCAAATATATACTTGACTCGGAGATTTCAGAGCAGCACATATGTTTGGCGTTAGTGGCCATGCATGGTAATGACATTGTGACATGTTTATTACTATTAATCTACATTATGATATCTACTGCCACTGAATATGTCAATATCGTTTTTCAAGGAGTCAAAATATTTGTTATTAATTGTTAAAATGTATAACGGGCTAACTAAAGCAATATGTATTCCTTTTTAAATTCTCCATAAACTATACTTTTGAGGTACTCAACAAAGCAACACATTCTTTTCTATTTTTAGTTTTATACTAAAAAGCACTATTCACAGACATAGCTCGTTTGTTTGCCTCTAAATTTGTAATGAAATATTTTTGGTTATGTTGGTTTTTTATAAGTGATTATTTGATCATAAACTTATAACGATACAAAAGTAATTAAATGATACGATTTTTGACATCATAGTCCACACATACTACTGATATTGATTATTGATGATAAAAGCATTATAAGTGTTTGGAGAGAGTTAATGTATCAACATTATATTTTCTACAACAACATACTATATTATAATTAACTGTAGGGGTGTTTCATACCCTACGGTCAACGTTTAATTATATATTATCAAAAATTATTACGCAAATAAATACATAGATTATAGATACAAATACAAATACAAAATTGATACGAAAAGGATGTGTACTGTATTAAGAAATATTGTACGGTTATTTTATTTTTCTATTTTTCAGGCGGACTATTTACAAAATTTGAAGAATTTTTAAATTTTATTATCTAACTTTTTTTAGATAACAAAATATCATTTACAACAAATTAAATAATAATCGGCAATTTTGTATTAAATAGTTGGCAAAATAAGGGCACTCATAGATATGCTAATATCACCCCCCAAAATGTCGTATTAAATCGACGTCTTACACCTGAAAAATCCTGACTATATGAGCCGGAAAAATTCTATAATAACTATATTGTTATATTGATTACTTGTACCCAAATCAAGAAGACGCGTTTTATTGGGGTTGATTACGACAACTGATATTAAATGATATATATTAACATATATAATTTTGGCGTACACTTTATTGCACAAAAATCTATTTACCGAATCGTTCGAATTGGTAATTCTGAATCTATAAAAATAAAATCAGCTGTGAATCCAGGACCATTAAGAAATCCGAGCACGTGTGTGCTATATAGGCCAATGACTCCTTAAATAATAAATCTATTTAGATATTATTTGAATGATTATAATGTATTCGATATAATTTAACATAACAATTTTGGCTTTACTCAGTAAGATCGAGGTTATTTTTAATTGTAAGGTAGAAAACATACATATATATATATAAATTAAAAAGTAAAGGCTCCACAACACGAAGTTATTTACTACGCCTGAATTTTCTGTTTTAAGCTTAATAAATAATTTCGTGTTGTAGAGCCTTTACTTTTTAATATAGATATTCATGCCAACCAACAAACACAAAATATTAACGGGATTATATATATCTATATATATATTTCTATATTGTTACAATCTGAATATGTATAAAGTTATATACAATATATTTATATGGTACATATTGCAATAAATTAGGTTAACATTGTACTGAAATAATATATAATCAACCATGATATGGATCTAAATATAACGTGGTTATTTAATCTCCTCAATAAAAAAAATCTAACTTATTTTTAGCACAGATATGTAAAACGTGATTTGACATTGACTTGTATAGTTTTCTCATAAATGTATCAATAATAATAAAGTGTGGAGAGTCTGTCTGACTGTCTCTCTGTATGTCTGTCTGTCTGTCTGTCTGTCTGTCTGACTGTATGTATGTCTGTCTGTATGTCTGTCTGTATGTCTGTATGTCTGTCTGTATGTCTGTCTGTCTGACTGTATGTCTGTATGTCTGTATGTTTGTCTGTAGTATGTCTGTCTGTCTGTATGTCTGTCTGTCTGTAGGTTTGTCTGTCTGTATATCTGTCTGTCTGTATGTCTGTCTGTCTGACTGCATGTCTGTATGTCTGTATGTTTGTCTGTATGTATGTCTGTCTGTCTGTATGTATGTCTGTCTGTAGGTTTGTCTGTCTATCTGTCTGTCTGTATGTCTGTATGTTTGTCTGTCTGTATGTCTGTATGTCTGTATGTCTGTCTGTCTGTAGGTTTGTCTGTCTGTCTGTCTGTCTGTAGGTTTGTCTGTCTGTCTGTCTGTATGTCTGTATGTCTGTATGTCTGTATGTCTGTATGTTTGTCTGTCTGTATGTCTGTATGTCTGTATGTCTGTTTGTCTGTCTGTCTGTCTGTAGGTTTGTCTGTCTGTCTGTCTGTATGTCTGTATGTTTGTCTGTCTGTATGTCTGTCTCACTGTCTGTGATCGATGTAGAGCCAAGACCACGTATTTTACAAGTTAGATCAAATAGAAACCTGCACTTCGACATTTCATTTGTATAAATTAGAATCGATTTTTTGTAAAAGAATAAAAACGCGCATTGAGGCTACAAACAAGTTATATAAAAACAAAAATATATAATTTATTAATCACAACTTAATTAAAACCTAATTAAAACTTAATTAAAACTTAATTAAAACATAATTTAAACTTAATTAAAACTTAATTAAAATGTAATTAAAACTTATTTAAAACTTATTTCAAACTTGATTAAAACTTAATTAAAACTTAATTGAAACTTAATTAAAACTTATTTAAATTTTAATTAAAACTTAATTAAAACTTGATTAAAACTTAATTAAAACTTAATTAAAACTTATTTAAAACTTAATTAAAACTTAAAATAAAAACTTAATTGAAACTTAATTGAAACTTAATAAAACTTATTTAAAACATAATTAAAACTTAAATAAAGACTTAATTGAAACTTAATTAAAACTTAATTAAAACTTATTAATTATGAATATTCTATAATGATAACTTATTAACTACCGAGCAATTGTCACAATTTTACATTCGCGATGAATATTAGGATCTCCTGAAAAGAATAAAAGTGGAGCAAACCTTAACCCGAGAGAAACTATCGGTGGAGGGGGGGTCAATTTGATCCTCCGAGAGGCCCCATGGGTGGAGGGGGGTCAATTTGATTCACCAGTATTTAAGAGTTTCCTACTTTGAATCTGCCAACGTCATTGTTCTGAAATGTTCACTGTACTTTTGATTTCACTTTTTTTAAATATTGTTTTTTATATATTTAAAAAATATTGTCAGTATCGAAAAGAATGCGTTTTCGGCGTAAATTTTCATTGACTACTGGCATCCTTATTTATATAATTTCTGCAAAATTATTATTTTGGTGATTTCTGATAACTTTTGTGATATTATGATGTCTTTAATGATGAAAGATATAGGCTATATAAATAGATTTTTCCTTTTATTTCTCTCCCCCCAACGGCCTCTTCCTATCTAGAACTGTAACTATCATATTTTTTGCTGATTGACAACTAACCAATCTTCTGATCAAAGAACAAACTAAATAGTTAGTGTCACCATAAATCACTACGTCATAATATTCCAAAATTAATTGAGAAAATCGATCTGCATTGGCTAAACACTATGTGATGGAGTATTACAAATTGATTACAAATAGTATTACAAATTTTATTCACTGTAGAAGACTAAAAATACTAACCTATTTATTATGTTAACCAGGGATAAATCGGGTTTTATCTAACATAGTAATTAATACACAGAAATTGAATAATATATGTTTTGTGTGCTTAAAGTATGCTTAAAGTTTTATTTTTCACTCTATGTCAATTATAACATGTTCCATACACATAAAGAAGATACACTATACATATATATATAAACATGTATATTTATATAACCAAACAGTGTATATTCTTAACCTCCTTATCAATATAATGTGGTAATAAATGTATATATATTAAATATAGTATTCATCACATTTAAAATTGATTAATTATGTGTACAACACAGGTTACAGTTATGTTTGCAATTTTCAAAACACAATTTTATTTATTCACAATTGCAAACATTATTAAACTTTATAAATAATATTCTTTAAAAAAAGATTTCTACATTAACGCAGCGCAGCGCAATGCTAGGTAAATTATTAATTTTATTCAACATATACAGCTGTTATCATTTGCTAGATCGAGAAACTTATCAAACGAGAATCGGAAATGCGTTTGGAAATTTTTCAATAACTATAAATTTTCCCGAAAATAAATAATTGTTTATCGATAAACTAATTAACGTTGATTTACCTGTTTCAAAATATGTTATATCTTTTTCATAAAAAAACATTTATCTTTATTAGTATACGAATTATATAACATTAGTTTGAATATCGTATTTTAGAGCTTTACATTAAATTAAACAATAATAAAAACAATTATATTATTTATCAATTATCAATATCTACAATTATAAACTTCCAAGTTAAAACTAAAATTGAGTTTATGAGACTCAAACAACATTCCGCTGAAGTTTATTTTAAAAGGTCATCATAGTAATCTGCTTTTTAAGGACGTATATAGATTAACATGACAATTATCCTTTTAAGACATATTAAATAATCTCACAGAAAGTCGCTGCACTAACCCTCGTGAAAAAAACATCCATTATTTATTTGAAGATTTAATCAACCCGATAAAAGAGATTACAATCAAACTGTTTCTTTGTCAAAATCAATAATATTTATTCCAACCAACCAACACTATTATTTATGTCTAAATGATCATCATTTATCACTTGTTTTTTTACCCCTATTACAACAAAATATAGACCGTAAACAAATAAGTTAGAATTAATATAAAAACATCACTTGAAAAGAAACTTTTGCTTTCATTTTGGATTTTTTTAAATTTCATTTTAATACGTTTTCTAATTATATTTTTAATTAGTGATTTTACAAAGTTTTACTCTTCTCATGGTGTAAATATTAAAATAATATGAATTACTTAGAAAGGTAAGCTGATGACAGACGGCATTAAGTAATAAAATATTTCATAGTTGAAATTAACTCCAGAATAATATTTTACTGATATATGTTTATATAAGTTGATTTATTATTTTGAGTTTTATATATAGCATTGCAATGATGATGGCCCATTTTGATTGCTCTTATTAAGATGAAACATTATAATTGGTTTAAATAACTTCCATGGCATTCCTAATAAACGATATATAATTTAATTAAAACGGTCTGATTAATATAATTGTACTTTTTAATTGGGTTTAAATTTATAATCCCGCGAAATAAAGGTTTAGTTTATTCGACGTCATATTTATGATTAAATTGTGCTGATCACTCACTCATCGTACAATTATTGATCTTGTAAAAAGTTAATACTAAAGTGTGCTTTTTTCATCATCAATCTAAAATCGTAATGACAATATGCTCTACATTTTATATGTTTAATAACATTGACAATATAGTGTACCTAATACTAGCTTTAAAATATTACAAATGTTGATATCATCAACTGTTACCAAGTATGCACTAATATGATTGCTAAAAGTTGAAACGCAGTGTAACATTTGTGATATGTCTTGATATGTATGATCGTATTCTTTGTATATTTAGAAAAAACATGTATTGTATGTCTTTCAATAGTCAACAATAAGTCATCCTTGATCTACCATGCTTACTAAGACCAAACAGTAAGTCTAACGAAAATAAAGCAATTAAGACGTAATTTATATCTAAGCACTATGTGTAAAATGTTACTATGTTACATATATATTATAATAACATACAAAGGTAAATTAATTTAGGTAATGTCACTTATTCATTTTTCTGATATTTAAAATTGTCATATTGAATAGTTGTTTTTAATTGCCCTTCAGTAGTATCGTATCTTTTACAAAAACACTTTTTCCATTTGTATAAAGAGAAAACCTTTTGATTTAGAATTACAATTAAAATATATTTCTATTCATAAACTGTTTAGAAATGGTTATTAAAATTAATAAAAATGTTAAAAACTTAAGAAAATGAGTTAACACTTTTACATTTTGTAAATAATGTGAATATCGATATAAATTGTTTTATTTATTGATTTTTGCTTTTTAAATTTCAGTTATTTACTATTACAACTATAATATATTATACATAAATAATACATTATGTGACAATATCTTTGATATGATAATTGATAAATTATATTTTTCAAAACCACATTTTTAAAGCATAACTTAAACATAACATAAAATTGCAATGTTTTTTATACAGTTTTTGTTTTTTTGTATTATTACAATAAAATAATGATTTATATTCTATTAATATGTAAGCCCCACTGCTAATTTTTAAAGATATTTTTATCATTGTTATAAATATTTTAGAATTAGTAGCATACCGGACATTGTGAATGGCAGAAAACCTGGACAATGTTGTTGCATTAACGACCCGGCACGCGTCTGGTTCCAGCACAGATATCCATCCCACACAGCCGGACAGTGCAAACGTGACGTCGCACCCGCTGATTGGCTCTGGAAGACCTGCCAATCACAACAGTCGAGCGCAGACCGACAACATCGACCCAATCTATCGCAGTCGGCTGACCCACCAACCAGGTCGACACACTTCCTCTCAAAGGACAACTCGTCTTCAATGTCCAGAAAGAGGGGCGTATTGCCCGAAAAGGGGCGCAAGAACTGAAGTAGGCCGCCAGTTCGATTGGCGGGAAGACTGGGGAACATATACTCGGCGCATTGGGCGCAGGAAGAGCCCTTGAAGGTCGTCCTCGATACCTCAGGTAGTCCGTACTTGAATAGGCAGGTCGACTCTGATGGCATTGTTTTCGCGTTGTTTTCTAGTAATTAATTTGCGGTAAATCGGATTAATTGGTTTATTACTTCCTCACTAACAGGAAGTGGCAGCAAAAAAAACTCTAGAATTTTGGTTATCGGTCATTTGGTTCGAGATGAAAAACAT
The DNA here is from genome assembly GCA_034780555.1 of Coelogynopora nodosa. Taxonomy (NCBI): domain Eukaryota; kingdom Metazoa; phylum Platyhelminthes; order Proseriata; family Coelogynoporidae; genus Coelogynopora; species Coelogynopora nodosa. The sequence continues at coordinate 3,437 of JAUZND010047945.1, read as the reverse complement.
TTATATGGGAAAGTTAACACACGACATAAGAGCTTCACAAACAGAAGTCGACGCAAATTATTGAGTGTTTCTGATTCCTGATTGGTTAATTCCCTCAATAACGTCGCCAATATATAGGAATACTTATGGGTTAATATCTCAGCTGAGTATGTTCAGAAAATTATGTCCTTTTCCCAGTTGTATAGACATTGTTGTGATATTTTAGACATTACATATATTGTTTAATTAATTAAATATTTTATTTCGGAAAAGTATATTAGTTGCGACAATATAATTTAAATATAAATGCAAAATTTTAAATACAATATATTGTAAAAATACATAAATACATTGTATCATTTACGCATTGTTTTTATATAAACTAATTCGTTTGACTGCAAATTAATATAGAAATAAAACTATAAACAGTTACAAAAAAATTAAAATGTGTTTTAATCTTAACTGTTTGAAGGTTTTAATTTATCAAAATTATTTTTACCATAAAATAATATATGGTATGCTTTTATTTCCAATTCCTTCTGTACCTAATAAAAACTATAGACAACAAATTGAAATGAATACGATAATACAATGACACTAAATTATTTTAAACGATGTATTTGAGAACATTTTATTAGATTATTTGAATTTTGTAAAACAATTTATCGCTTACTTATATACCCAATTATAAATAGATTAGTTTATATGTGAACAGAACTGAGACAAATCAATAACAGGTTTAATATTTGTACCTTAGTTAATCAATTGATATTCGTTTGTAATTAAGTAAATATAAAATAAATTATTTCAATTTTAATTTCAATTTCGTAATTTTAATTTTTAGTTATTCACGATCAAGTGCCACTATTTTAAAATTGTGTTTTCAAAGTGTTTATTAACGTTACTTATATATATATATATAATCTAAAAAATTAAAGTTCTTATTGGGACATTTATTAAAACGTTTTCGACCTTTTTTGTGTAATATTCAAAGATTTTATATATATATGTATATATTATATTATATATTATATATATAATATATAATATATAAATATATTATAAATGATGTATATTAATAAATCAATAAATTAAACAAACAAAAAAAATTGACTATACGTATTTATCGAATAAAATCAACATCGACATATTCTAATCAATTTATCATCGATGATTTAACCCTTTAACGCCGAACGCTCCAGAAGTGGAACCACAACCTATCTATAGTCATAGCATTATTATATGTCATATATTATTACATAGTCTAATGAAATACCTTAATATATTATATGGTGACTAATAAATAAATATATATATATATATTATATATATGAAATAAAATCTTAATCAGTGAAATAAAGACCGATAGCCATTTATATTTTAAATTTTAAAAGTATCAAATTAAATTTTAGAAAATTAGATTTTTTTGCCTTAAATTTAAAATTGAATTATAAAATGCTTTTGATTTAAAATTCTGCAGTCGATCATGTATATCTGCTACTATCGATTATCATCGATGCATGTCACCGTTTTTTTATTGAAGTTAATTATTGAATTAAACTAAACAACATATTTTATGACAAAACTTTTTAAAATTTATTATTATTGTATACAATTAATCTAAGTAAATCTAAAGTAAAATATAATTGCTTTTGATATTTATTTCATAAAAACACACTGTTCAATATATATAAAAAAATAATGTTATAATCATTCTAAAATAATTATTGACTTGAATTTTTTTATTTATTATATTTAATTATGACATTAATTATAATTAGTATTTTATAATAGATCGTTATTAATGTTTCATACATTAAATTACATTTCTTTAAATGTCTTATTATAAACAACTACGTTTCAAATATTTGGTATACAATTTTTTTTGTAAAAATGCAAGTTAATGAATAATTTAGTTAAACATTATGTTAAACATATGATTATTTCTCTTTATTACTTGTGCTTAAATAAGTAGTATAATGGCTATGTTTTAGTTATATACATTTTCATAATAATTCAGTATTTCATGTTATAATTCAAAATATTTAATTTTGCATAATATATGTATAATTCGACAAAATAAAATACCATATAGTATAATTTCATTGAATTTATTTTTAATGATTATATTACAAAATAAAAGATATTTGACATGTGCTTGATTAAAAAAAAATTCTCTACGGAATTTAATATAGATATGTAGGGATCTTTTATATTCAAATTAGTAAATATTTGAAATAAGGTAAAGCGACTAGAATTATAAAAGTTAATATAAATACTTAGAAATATTTAAAAAATCATATTTTTAATTTTGATTAAACGTTGCTAGTATCAAATAATGCAAGATGAGTTGTTTTAATATATCAAAACTAAAAAAAATTATATTTAAATTTTTCATTTTATTGCTTAATAAGTTTTTAATTTTGTGATTTCAAATTTGTCGTTTTATCCACCGTTAATTTCTCTACGATCAGTGTTAGTTATTTTATTTAGATAAATATTTTCTTTAATATAATATGTTAATTGTGTGTATTTAGTATGTTATTATTTTGACTTGTGGAATACTTCCATAGTACTTTCATTGTACTTCCATTATACTTCCATGGTGATGTTGAGTCTGGCTGTGCTTGTATTGATTGATTTTATGTAAATATCGGATACAAAACTTATACATTAATATATTTTTTTCAAATGGCATTTTGTGTCCAAAACAATGTATCGTTTATAGGCTACTATAGAATTGTTAAAGTTTCCTTTAATAATAGCTACCTGTTTCTATTAAAATATTATTGCCACTTTTGTACTTTATTATAAATGAAATGTTATGCAAGATTTCACATTTTCTTATAGTGACACGAATTTGCTTTGTCCACACGCGTTTAATTTATTTATATATTCCTTAAAAATCGTTTTCATAATGTTGCATTGTTTATTTTTTGAATAACATTTTGTAATATAATTTGTTTATAGTATGCATCATCTGGCATATTATGGCAAGCTTTCTGTTGAAATAATTAAATAAAATAGATAACAAATTTTATTGGATTATTCTATAAAAGGAATATAATCAACATATCGATAACATTATTATGATTTAAGTCTCTTCTTTGTATTTGACGATTTATAATTCTTGTCTAATATGCTACATTTATATGTTACATTTAAGCTTTATACATTAGTTAAATAGCCAATATTATAAGTTTAGGTTTAACATTTTTTACTCAATTTTTAAATGTTTCGCTGATATCTCAGCTCATTTGAGTTTACCAGCTGTTATTCAAAGTTGTATTTGTATGTTTAGTGTCTCTTCATAGATTGAAATGTTTTTTCATCAAAACTTTTCCACATTTTATACCATGGTGTTTGATAACGATACTATAAATGTGTTATAATATTGATTAATGATTTTAAGAATAAGTCGAATTTGTTAAATTCGATTATATTTTATCGTTAATTTA
>JAUZND010047934.1:0-19946 GCA_034780555.1 Coelogynopora nodosa | reverse complement strand
CTTTTGATTTATATTTTATTATTTCTGATTTATTTCTTTTCTTTCTATCTGGTGAGCTGATTTTGCCTGATTGATGGGTCCAATCAATTTTATACCGTCTGCTGCATTTTCTGTCTGGACGGATAGAAAATGCAGCAGTAAATATGGGTGAAAGAAATTTAACAATACATCTTATTCGTGTAAATTTTAATTAAATATGTATGTATTTTATAATATATATTTACTAAAGTTAATATTAAACGTTTAAAAAGTTTTTTAAATATATTTTTGATTTTTTTTTAATATATAAAAAATATTATTCTTATTTGTTTAAAGTTTTCGTAATATTTAAATTTTAGTAAAATATGTATTTTTTCCCCTTTCATTTGTCATGTTATTTAAAAAAATGTATCAATTATATTTCTATCCGTCCGGACGATTTGCAAACCGTCTGAATTTGCAAACCGTCGGTAACATATATATGTGTAAGTCTTCAAATTTTGTATTACGCTGATTTTGGAAAACATTCACAACTACGGGAATTCCCGAGCATTTTCATTGGTTAATTAATTATCCTTATACTTAACAATACAGCATACTTCTTTAGGGGTTGTTATTTTCTTCATTACGTGTTTTTGTATTTGGAAGCAGGCTATAATATTGTACATTTTCGACAAACGTCCTTTTCATACAGGAATAAGAATTCGGAATCGGTTAGCCTGTTACACATATTTTTAATATAAGTTATAATTAGAACTTCTTTAACAACTATTTTTGGGGATAAAAGCTGGCGAAATAATTGCTTGCGGCGCTTCCACTATTTTAGTTTTCTCTCTGACATCTAGGTAGTTCGGAAGATCACATCTATATTTTGATAGTTTGGACATTTTATTTATTTTAAAATAATGATCTAAACAGCCCGGGACTTGGGGTACGTAAGGAAGTGCTCCGCGCGAACACCCTGTTTATAGGGTGCTGTTACTAGCTGGCGGGGTTCCTTTTGAGTCTCCTCTTGTCCCCACCACCTGCAGCTCCCACCTCCACGAGGACCGCCTGTGGCCCACCGCCGCCCGCTATTGTGGACGAGCTGGCCGACGATCTCTACTCACTCGCTGTCCAGAGGCGGCGAGGCCGTGCTCCGGTGGCGGAGGCGCCTGAAGAGGAGGTTCGAACCTTCTCCGGTCTCAACATGAATGGTCGGGTGCCGGGGCCGCTATCGGGCCGCAGTAACAGTGGTGAGAGGAGCGGATGATCCCCCCCCCCCTTAGTTTGGTTACTTGTGTTTGGTGGTTGTGTTGACAGGCCCAATACAGCGGAAAACATATATTTTTAAATATTTTATTTTAGCTCAAATAATTATCATTTTTGAAATCTCCTTAAAATCAATGTAAAAAATCTTGCAAAAAAGCAAGCAAATACATCTTCTAAGATAAATTCTACCTACCACACAAAAAAATTGCAAATAAATTCAAATTGACTATAAGAAATATCTTAGTTTATATATATTTAAATGAGTAGCTTAGTCAATGACTATATGCGTAGCACTGGAAATTCTGAATATACATTTATACTTTAGAAGACATAAAATAGCAACGTAAAACATCGTATGTATGTTTTATTTTGGCTATTTTTGGAGAAATAACTGAATTATATTTTGGCCCTGTTGGAAGGCCTTGGTCGTGTGATCAGTAGTTCTGTTTGTAGAGATTCGGACATGTGCGACGATGAGCCTTCTCTCTCGCTCTCTCTCTCTCCCTCAAGATTTGTGACAATTTGAGTGTAACAATGCAAAGGAGGGCTATATTTACTACAAATAATTAATGGAAACTAATAGTGACTTTATTGAATTAAATGTAAATTATATATCCATTATTTAGTAGTCTACCGATAAAATTGTAAGATTGAATAATTAATGCTAAAAAAAGCTATACTTTAATGGTGGCTGATCGGTTGAAATATATTTTGTAATCATCCATCGCAAATGTTATCAAATCTGTTATTGGATATCAAAGGGATTTATTGCATCTTTAATTGTGTTGTGCCATATTTTCTCCCTTTTGTTTTAATTTAGGTGTTATTTTGGATAACTTCTGTGTAATCATTATCTTGTTTCCCACCCTGTAGCTGTGGCGGCCTCCTCTGGTAATCCCTCTAGACAGCCACGAAGACCAACAGAGTCAACGTGGAAGGAAAATGGCAGTCATCATTTTATCAAACCGTGAGTTACCGACTGTTTGGTAGAATGTTACTGGAATTGATTAAAGTAATGTTTTTATTGATGTTATTAATTATTATAATACTAGTATTAAAATGGATCAATAACGTTAAACATTGTTATAGAATCTTTTTGACTCGTCTTCTACTATTCGACTGTCTGCCGTCTCTCTCTCCCGATCAGGGCTCCCATTCGTCAGCTCCAGCACCCAATCAGATCCAAGCCAGCGCTGACTGGACCAATGAAGCGGCAGGCCCTACGTGACGCCTATCATGCGAGGATGACGAGGCAGCTGCAGGCTGTGCGGGATTACGAGATGAGGGAGCGGGAGAGAGATGTCGAGAAACAGGTGGGCTTTAGTAACAAAGAACTGATACACTAATGTTTATTAACTTGACAGTAAATATAGCTTATTGACAGGGTGTCCGCGACCGGGTAAAATCTGGACAAACCGGTAATCTGGCGAATTCAAAGTTAAAAAACGGGAATTTAGCTATTTTACAGAATGAAAACCGGGAATTGGTCTTGATATTTCTGTTGTGTATTTTTTTAAATTATCTGCTGTGGCACTTACCAAGACTTCTGTCATTTTCAACTAGCATCGCACTTTTTTTGTTGCATAATCGTGTATTATACTATTATTGATTTCTTTTACGCTAAGCATAGCCATTGATTATGACTGCAGGGAATTAAGCAACCCTGGCTTGCTGAGTTGCCATTAGGTAGTTTTTTTTTGTAGTCTTGGTAGAGAAAAAGCGGGAAATTGACAATTATTAGCCTGGGACAACGGGGAATTCAATTGGGATAATAGCGCGGACACCCTGTAGTATGTTAAACACATTAATAATATTGTAAAAGGAATTTAAAACGACTAAGTACATAGCAGTATCTTTTCAATGTTATTGTGTAATTCTATGCTGGTGCTGTGAAATGTGCTTTTCTATTGTTGCAGAATGTTGTAGAATATGGATTAATTCGGAAAGTTTTGAAAAATAAAATCGTTTTTCTGTTGTATCAACATTCTAATTGAACAAAAAAATTTATATTTTCCTATTATTCGTCAGAGATTGATTACACTACATAATATGTTTTTGTTTTCCTTAATTATTTTTCAATAAATTGAGCTCTAAAAATGGTTCAAAGCGACCTGGGAAAGTCAGGAGATTTTATACACAACTGGAAAACCATTTTCATAATATGGTCTCTCAATTCGTATTCCTCGGGCTATATTCCGCAGCTTTGACGGATGATTAAGATAAACTTTCACAAATTCGATTGTATATAAATTAATATATTATCTTTCATATTTAGGTCATTCAGATCTTCAACATTGTTCGAACTAAAACTTTGAAACATGGTGTACATGTTGATTTGAACATTATAAACTGCTAATCTGTATTAATTTATGGCGATTTTCTCAAATAAGGCCTGACAAATTAAAAATCTAAATCTAGAAATGCTGCTTTCACCATCTGGAAAACATGATAAAATGAGGGGGTTTTGATGGGTATTTTTACTATGAACCATGTTTGTCTGAAGCAGTCCATATAAAAATATCACCAGACATAAATTTCGACCAATGTTAGAGGATCGTCGAGACTTTTTATAAAGTGAGGAATGAACGAGCCAACTGCGCTGCCCTCCCTTACTCGATCCAGGTATTCGATCGTCTGCTGGACGAAGCTCTGCAGACTAAACGTGGGCCACGATCAGCCCGAAGTTCCACCGAAGAGCAGCAGCAGCGCACAGCAGAGGAGGTCAGACTCGGCCGATATCTCGACGACCAGTCTTCCAAGTATCCTTTGACCCATAGTTGCAGTTCTGTTTAGTGGAACCTGTTCTTTCTAGTTTCCATTAAGCTGACCAGGAATTTCCGTATATTTTATTAATAACCTTCATCTGAACGAACTCACTAGTATATATATTTCCAGTTTTTTTTAAAACTTATTTAGAGGTACTTAAATCTGGAGAGAGGAAAAATAGCTATAATACCCAAAATTGAGAATTTTAAGGAACGTAAAATATTCAAAGTAGTAAAAAGAAACCAACTAATGGAATTTCAAAAATTGGTCCTTATATCTACGTATGCAGCATTTAAGTTGAATAAATGTTAGCTAGTTTTATTATATTTCACCTGTCTGTTTATTTTGTCTTGAAAATAGGTTCAATTTCGTCCGGATTTAAGGATAGTATAGGAAGGGTCGATTTGACCACACTTATAAATATATTTATGACTCATGTCTATAAATAGATCATGACTAATGACGGGTATTATTAGTCTCGTCCGTACCGTACCAGTCTTGACAACTTGACCAAGCTTGATAGCGACATCACTCAAATCTCGTGTGACATCAGCAGCGTTAATGAAACGTTTCGCCATGAAATAAAGATAAAATAATATAGCGACTTGGAAAGTGTAGACGATAGTGCACGAATACGACCGTTTACGGAAAGAATTGGAATCTGAATGACCTTTAGCTGCAATAGCTTCTTTATTTATACTATTCCTAAAAAAATTGGGGGAGATGGGGGTTCATGATCATGATCTATTATAGACATGGGTCATAAATCTATTTATAAGTGTGGAAAATAGGCGACCCTTCCTATACTTTTTTTAAGACAGCCTAAAATGAGGAATATTTTGAGCAGATGCGGATATGATTAAATAAAAATAATAAATCTCTTCGCTTTTTAACCGAATTAATCTGATAAAAACTGTTTAAAAAAATCTTTTTTTTTAAATGGTGGATATTTTTTGGTATTGAAGAAGTTGCCTCCTCCTTAACTCCCTGTTGGGTTGTCTTGTCAACCGCCACTGTCCGACCTGACCAGCTTCCAGGATCAGTATCGACTCTTCTCCGAGTCACTGAGACGGGAACGTGAGGAACTGGCGCACCGGGATCGTGACCACAGCCGGGTAAGCGGGTCTCGACTGAACACTTCTGTTCTTCTCGCTCCTAATTGTGGTTACAGTTTCGTAGTTTCAGGATGGCCGCGCATTTTGAACTAACTGGACAAAAATAGTCCAGGAAATTCGGGAAAATTATAATTGTTAAACAAATTGAAGTATCATAAGAATATTATATCTATAATATAATTATATAATCTTATAATTATATATCTTATAATAAGTAAGCACTAAGCGCAGAGCCCGTACAAAGAGCGGAAAGACAGAGCACTACCGGTTTCGAGCTATTCAGCTCTGATCAGGTACCCTAGTCTCCCTACTGATGACTGGAATGCAAGTAGTACTTATTAAAAACCCAAACAAATCGTCAAAAAAAGCAATTTGAATAGTAAAACATCAGAGGTAGTAATTCGGGGATATCCACCAGGAAAAACCACATGATGTGAATATAACATTATACCGATTTCAGTTAAATAAGCATACATATATTTTTATAGATCATATATCAATACTTTACATCAAATACCTATATTGTTAATTAACTAGCTTTACATTTGAAAAATAACTATAATTTTCAAAATAGTACTTGAATATTGTGAAAACAAAAAGGATTATGTATTCTATAGAGAAACCGTTATTAGTTAGTTTAGGCCCCTTACGCAATTATCTAATATGCTACTTAAATAATAGATAATTCTCGTCAAAATTGTTTGTAAAAAATATTTAGTGAAAATCCTGGAATTTCATTTGTAAAATGAGCGGCCACCCTGAGTATGCATGGAGTTGATATTTTGAAATTGTGACGTTAAAATGTACCAGAAGTATTATTTCTTTTTTATTCAATTAACATAGTATAAAACGGTACAAATATTCCAAATGCCAAAATTTATTTAAAAAAACTGTTAATATTTTTTCATATTGATACAATTTTGAATATGAACTATGTCTATATAGAGTGGAGGCTAAATTGCGATTGACATTACGATTCATACATATTGTGAAAATAATGTCACTATAGCTTCTTTGAAGTTATATTCCACGATTCTTAAATGGCTTCATAGATTTGCTTGTGAGTGAGGTTTTGCTCTAGTTATGCATGCATTACTGGTTCAGCCTCACAATGAAGAAGGATGTCCGAGGAGATGTTTGGTGTTAATTTCGTTGGACCCGATGCAAGGAAGTTTATCCAGTGTTGGTGTGGTTAAATATTTCGATGATTTTAAGAAAATGTTGGTATTGATACTCGCGATTTACTATATTCTCATCCTTTCTGCTCATTTTCTACATTAGTAACTGTTGAAAGGGCTCGAAATCATCAGAAGATTCAGAAATTTTTTCCATTTTTTTGTTGGGTCTCCAGATTTTTTAAATGCGGTACTTTTGTAATAAAAATACTCTTGCGCCCACCATTAATCTAGCTCCATCCTCCCTGTCCTCCCTGTCCCTCCCCGCCCACCATTTCTTCACATATCCTCCCTGACATTATTACATAATATGTATGTTTAACAAAAATTTATAGATTACGATTGGTTTACCGAGTATTCACATTTCATCAAAGTTGATTTTTATACTTCCATTTAACAACTTTATAAAATATAAAAATAAAAAATTTACATCTTGGTATGAAGTTTATAATTTCAGGGGTATTAGTAACTTGATAAATAAACATTTAAAAATTTTTTTAAATGCAATCTAGATGTGATAAAATCTCACCTTTTTCTGCGCTTTATGCCGATTTAAGAGACTGCGTTAATTGGTCGTTTATTGCCATGGCTACCCGGAGATTGAGGTCTTCCGGAACTTGTTTGGTAGCCACCTACGAGCCCGGATTTTCCTGCTTTTAGCTTTAAAGTTATTTCTAGTAGCCTACTCGAGTTTCATTCAATCTACCCAAGTGATGTGTGTGTGTGTGTGTACCTCCATGTGTCCGCTCCATTCGTCCAACAGGCCCTGGACCGCATGAAACGGGAACACCGAGCCTCGCGGGAAACCGAAGTTCGCGGTCTTCACGAGGACATAGCTGGCGACCACGGCGAGGCCATGTTCCGACGTCTGGACGCCGAGCGTGTTCTCCGGGACATAGTCGATACGGACCGGGAATTGGACCGGCTGCAACGGGCCGCAAAGGCCTCACTGAGGCATTAGAGCGGTCTGCCTTCTCTACAACATCGCGTTAGACGCGGGGTTTTTCAGGGATGTAGATATTGTGTAGTATTTGTACCTTTTCATGTTATTCTCTTATGGTAGCGGAAATGGTAATGTGGTGAAAAGTTTCTTCTTTTTTAGTTAATTATATTTGAGAGTTAATAAATGTTTGCTGTTTATGATTCACTTCTATATAATCGTTAACGTTGATACTCGATGAAAACCAACCTTAGAATATACCATCAAAAATAGACCCGGTCCTTACTGTGTTTGGCGTTAGAGTCTACTGTTATGTTCATCTGGTTGTTCTCTTTCTATTGTTCCTTCAGCAAACTCGCCATATTATGTCGTCTCTCTGTAACACTAAAGGAAAGAAAGTGTTGTTTTCTAATAGTTGACCGACCTTGATTTAAGTTATTTTCATATTTTTTTATGACACAGTCAATATTTTTTTAGATATGGCAATTCTTTTGAAATGACCGCACTTAGCAATATACTTAGCCACTTGTAATATATAGATGTAGTGTTCCCCCCCCCTTTGCATGTGATACTCGCTATTGAAACTAACGTTAATGGAATGCATGTCCAACCATTTGAATCGGTTTAATAGTGAATATTATGAATTCTATTGAAAGGTTTTTGTACCACGGTGAAGACGTTTGGAATGTATTTTAGTATTACAAATGATATTTGTTTTATTTGAATTTTGTAAAACAGAATTATATACATTTTTCTACCACGTCTTCCTGCCTGTATATTATTCATTTCTTAATTGTTATTTTTGTGCAAATATCCGCCACTTTAAATTTATTTAAAGTTATGTATAATTAAACATGCTTATGTTAATTACGTCGTATTTCTGAACAACTTTTAATAATATGTTAATATTTTCTTAGGTTGCATCATAATCTCATTACTTTAATTGAACATTGTTCCCAGTATGAACTACTTGTACGTATGTTACTTGTACGTTGCTCCACAGCCTATCCATTCCGTCACCAATCAGGAACAATGCCAGATTAGTCTAATGAGGCCACTTAAACTGTTGTAGTTTTTTCTGAACACCGTTCATCTAAGGGGTGGAGGAAAAATTCCTTGCCGTCTATGTTAGCGTCGAGCGACAATTTTTTTTTTTAATTTTACAAATTTATATTTAAAGAATATAACCACCTACCCACACCCCCTTAGCGTCTTCATCCCAATCAAACATTAGGAAGCACGATTTTTTCTCAAAATCCATAAATAAAACTTTTTTGCAAACGACCTAATAGTTATCTGTTTAACAATGCAACAAAAAATATTTAAATTATCTAAAATATAGTACATAATTCTCTATAAAGAAAGTGAGTATAACAAACAATTCAATCTCGATAACAGAAATAAAATGACAGTAAGATTGCTCATCTGCGTCCAAATATTTTGTTTTTGTGTTCTTTCTTTACTGATAGTATAAATTAATAGTTTCATAATATACGGTGGAAATGGTAAACATTCGAATTTTATTTTAGATTTTAAAGCTAAGTATCGTTTTTTAATGTCGTCTGCTGTTAGCGTCACAGAAAGACCCACCCTAAACGTCGCTCGACGCTAACTTATACGGCAAGGTATTTTTCCTCCACCCCTAAGTCCTTCAATTGTATAATTGTTTCTTGGCTGATACAACTTCTTGGTATGGTTATTACAAAGTTTGTAGTAATTGACAACATTACGGTATCATTTACACAAATATGTTAAAAATCAATAAATCAATTATCAATAAAAAGCTAACTTGATGATCAATTGATTTACTATTTTATACTTTTTCTTAATCTGTCGGTGTTCCCTTCCCTCTTACATTCTTCCGATGTGTTACGCTACCTGTCCATATTGTCGATATTGGAATTCAACAGTTCCTTCGTAGTTATCATTCGTAGCGCTAGCCAGGTTTCTTTCATCTCGACTATCCGGCAGGCACGCTGCTATATAAGTAACTGACACTGTTCATTTTTTATATTTTCTTATGGCATGCAACTTGTGATATAGTGTAATTGTGTACTTCAAATCAGTTCAAATTTTCAAAAGTCACCTCATCTGTATACAAATTACTAAAATGTTACGATTTTGTATCTTACGATGATATTTTGCCACTGTTTCGTTGGCCATTTAACCAACCGTTGTATGTTGATTTCAATTAATCTAAATGCTTATAAGCAGACGTCCTTGGAATCTTATAATGATATGAAAGTAGATAGTTTTTTTGTAAAACATAGCAATGTATTATTTTAACTATTTTTTGAAAAATCAACATACTACTGTTCGCTTAGTGGCTAACGGTCTGATCTGGTGGTTCAGTACTTACTGGTTTAGTAGCATACTACAATATTGGAGTATTTTTTGTAGTAATTATATTATGTTGGTGGTATACCTGTGTATAGCAAAGAGTGGAATAATATTGCTATTTTTATATTTAAAGACTGTACCCTTTTGATAGTTATACTAATTTTGTACCCTTGTGAATATATCGATCTCGTTTTAATAATCTATATGTAATTGTTTTGCATTACTGTTTCTTGGTTCAACATAGTTTTAATATTTTTTTCTTATAAAATTGGAAGATAAATAGGTAATTACGTATTTAAAATTGTCATCTAATTTTCCTAGTTATAATTTTCTACAGCACTTTATTTTGAATGAAGCTTCGTAGTTTTCTGTATCACGCATTATTTGCCCGTCAGAGAATATTCACTAGCCTATTCACTAGCCTATTAGCACTGCACATATACAAAAGAGACAACTAGTTGTTCTAAACAACTGCTCTTCTTTTGTTCATTGTGAATCAAGCTTTATCACGAGATATTTGTTACCTTTATTATTTTTTTCAATGAGATATTTGATTATAACTGACTACATTTTTATACATAGGTATTATATTTTTCATTTTAAATCCGTTATAATAAACTATCAGCAAAACTGGTCTACACAATATTTATCTTAAGGCGTAGGTTGGCAATTCACATGTACACAGCCTGTTTTCGACGGTAAAAAAGGCTTAGTAGAAGTATAAATCGGAATAAATAGTATTTTAAAATATTTATAAATCCATGTGTTTGTACAATTAAATAATTTTATTTAAATAAATTTTATTATTTTAAATAATTTTATTGTGGTTTTTCTTTTGCATATACAATAAGTATTGTAATTATGTTCCGTGGAAATTATGTAATAATATATACATTAATTGTATGATGTTATTATGCCGCTCAGAGCTCAGTTCATTTATAGAAAATTCCAGAAGGTGTTTGAAAAAGTGTGATCATATATGGATTGTGATTTTTTAATAGTAAATAAAGATACTTGGCAGTTTATAAAACAGTTTTTTTTTAGAGATTTCCCTGTGTAATCATACCTTTTTTAAAGTTTAATTTTAGAATATAAAAATATTTTAGAACTTTACAAAAATCATATGTTTACTGTTTATAAGATAAGACAAGAACAAATCCAATATTGAATTATCCTACAATTTTTATCATATGTCGAAAAGCGCTATATAATCAGTTTCCGCTAACTATAGTTGGGCTCGTATTATATGCTTGTAAAATATTTATTCTTAAACGTCTATAATTGCATATAACTTTAAAAGGCAATAATATCTAAATTGTGTCTCATACATATCATATTTTTCACACCTAAAATATTTAAATTTATTATTTAAATAAATTTAAATAATAAAAATTTAAAATTTATTTAAGACATTTAAAATTTATTTGAAAAATATTTTATGTGGTAGAATGCAAGTGAGATAAAGTGTATCTACTTTAGTTAAATTATTCTGCATTTAAATTTTATAAACTATTGTACGTTTTATATTATTAAATATTTCCTATGTTATATATTAATATATTTATAAAAATATTTTCTGATTCTGAAATTTTTTGTTAGACATTACCAAGGATTTATTTATAAATAGAGCGAAATTTGAATTCTGTTGATATTTTGCAATTTTAATGCACAAAATATATAATAAACTTTATAATGAATGGTAAGTTCTTTTGGGTATTTTAAACACTTATTATTATTTCAAATAAAACTATCTAAATGTTATGTTTATGTTATTCTAATACAATTCATCATTTTATAATTATATGCATTCTTAATTGCAGAAGACTTTTACAAGTAGAATATTTTATAATAAAATGATGCACTATTATTTTTATATAATGTTAAGGAAATTATATGTACGAATTTCAATGTTAATATTTCTAATATATAAAATAACCTAATCTAAAAAAAATATTAGCTGAATCAGTATAATATTAATAACTACTAATACTAAAATTAAATAAATGTTAATAATAATATGATTAAACATTTAATTGATTGCAATAACAATATGATTATTTTAGATTATTTATATTATGGTTGATCAAAAATTCTAAATAAGTAATCAAATATACTAAAGCTATATAAAAGTATGTTTTAGTATTACTATTATATAATTTTAAAACCTTTTAAAATATGATGATACTATGTCTATGTCCATGCTACAAAAATTATTCATTTTTATACAACATAATTTATTTATCATTGAGTAAATAGAAATCAAAATTAATACTTTCAACTTCCCTAATAAGCAGTAGTCTTTTAGATGTGGTATTTAAAAAAACCATTACATATTTTAAAGTTATAAATCAAGACTAAAAATTGTTTTATTTTATAAATCAAGACTAAAAATTGTTGCCAATTTATAACATACTTTAATATAATAAATTAATTATTTTACCTTATTTAATAAACTTTACATTATAGATTAATTAAGATAAATAAATAAATATTAGTATTAAGGGAATAAATATTTTACATGCTTTATATCAATTTATTTTAATAATTTAATAGCTTATAAATATAAGCTATATACTTAAATTTTTATATCAGGCATATAATATTATATATTTGACTTAGATAATAATTTATACATATATGTATTAAAAGATATTTACTTATTATATATATATATATATATTTAATTTAAAATCATACCAAAGTATTAATAAATATTTATTATTTTATAATAATAAAATATATTTATAAATCAATAAAAGTATAATATAATAAATTCAATATTCTAATTTATTATGTAAATATATAAATTATAATATAATAAGTTATTAATATAATTTAAAGTAATATATATAATTACCTTATTTATAAAAAATCAATAAAATCAAAGTATATACTATAAAATCATTAATAAACAGTATACTTTTGTTTACTTTATAAATTTAAATGCATTTAAAATGTTTTCATGTGCCATGTATTAAAGATCAAATACATTTTATTTATCCATTAATTTATTTTATTTTTATTAGATTTTGCTTTATAATTCATAATACAGAACTGTAATTGATTCCACTTTATATGCCATTTTTTCTAAGCATACTTTTAGATTTATATATTATATAGAGCTTAAATTTTACTTAAATAATAATAAAAAAATATATTATAATTTTGATATATTCTTAAAAATAGTCATATTCTCATTTTATTTCTTGTAATGTTTATAATTACATTGTTGATAATACATTGTTTAAATAATTTCTCAGAAGTAAGTGTTATATAGTAAGTATGAGGGTTTCCTATATTTAGCAAGTTTGCTTAAAAAGAAGACCCTGTATATAATGAGAGCGGGATTGTCAATGGTCCATAAAGTCTTTAAAATTTGTTAATTTATTAGAGTTACATTTTAAGGCATTAAAAAGCTCTTAATTACAATATGCTTATTTGCAATATGGTTCTTATAAAGTAATTAATTATTATTATATATGTGTATGAAATTCTCTGAGTAAATTTCAGGGCAATAGTATATTAGAATGTCTTAAAATATTTATTCTTCCTAACTATGTTATCTATAAAAAATAAAGTTAAGATAACATTTTGTTGTGAAATTCAATTAATTACATGATAAAAATTCATAATAATTTATCTCAGATATTGCTAGAAAATTAGTAGTATTTTATAAATTAATATTATGTTTTTTTATTTATATCTACATATTTATTAAGTTAAGCATAACAAGATAATTTATTTCAATTAAATGCCTATACATAGCCTTACAGTTCAAACTGCAAACAATGTTTTCAGTATTGTATCATGGGACTTATTAATTTAATTAATAATTACAAATGTTAATAACTGATTAGGATTTTAATAATTTTTTTATGCTTATCAACTATTTAAGGATTTATAAGTAAGAAGAGAAGGCTTTATTATTATGAGTAGTTATATTATAGTAGTTATATTATATAAAGAGTATATTTTTATAGATTTTCATTGCAGTAAATAACAAAATCATTTAGAATCTGATTTTGTTTGTAATGTTTGCAAAGATTCTTGGTAAGAAGTAACATTATATCTTGTTCTGTCTTTTGGCATGGGTTTTTAATCTTTAATGTAATGTTATATTAAGATAAAAAAACTATTATTACTTTTTAGTAACTAATTTCTACTCATATATATCAAGGAAATGTTAACTTGTAAACATAATAATAACTAATCCTGATATTACCATATTTAAAACATATATATTTCACAGTCAGTTTCATAATTTCTGGTTATTTTTTTTGTTTTGTGGTGATTTTAAGGATTTGAATAGAATGTATCAATTTACTACCATATTAATGTGATTATAAATGTTTCAGCTAAAGAGTCAAATAAAATGACTTTATGAATACACACCCTGCAAAGTCATCACTCAAATACCCTCTTATAATCTTATTTAATATGTGTATGGATCTTATCCTAATAACTAATAATTCATGCTATCTACTTTTTAATAATTATGATTCATATCATAAGACATCTTATGTTTGCAAAATGACTGAGCCTAGAAGATTAATATGATCATTTGCTTTCCTTAATTAAGGAATTTATTAATTCCTTTGACTTCTATTGATAACACCATTATTTATTTTATCTATTTCAAACATTTACAATGTTTTCAATCAGTTTTAAATTGTGGTCATATATTTAATAATATTTTAAATGTAGAATATTTATAAAAAATTAAAGGTTTACTTGTGTTTTGTATTTGTAGTTATTTCTAGCAATTATGGCTAATTTATTTTGCTTTCACATATAATTTTCTTCTGAGATTCAACCACTGAAGTCATTTAGGTAATTCTTAAAACATGTAAAAAGTAGTAATTCTTCACTTATTCATAATTATTTAGTGTACCACACTACAGTTTTCCAGTATACTACTTAATCTGCTAGCCAATGCCTTTATTATTTATATGATACTTTTATTATAGTATAGCATTATTGCACACAAATGTAGCAGGAGAGATGTGTAATATGACATAATTACTACTATTTTCAATTATAATATTACATTATGACAAGCCAACATTGTAGCCTCCTAACAGGACTCGAACATATGCCTTTTTTGTCTTCAGGAAAAGATTATGCAGCTCTGAGTGAGACACTGACCGGGCAGGAGGCTGTATCCTCCAGTAGCAGTGTCCCCATTGATCACATCGACTTCGGCTACATTGAGAAGTGCTCAAATGTCAAAGAACTGGAGAAGATTTACCGGGTTCTCAAGTGAGATATGGCAATTTTATCTGATTCATGATAATCACTAATTCTAGAATTTAACTTGAAACAGAAAAAACCTTAATCATTTTTTTTTTCATCAGTTTGTGGTCAAAAACCATACAACACTTTAACCGCCCTACAAATATTGCAGGACCTCTGTCCTAATTCTCTGCTGTTCAGTGGCTTCCTCTAAGGTCCTGAGAGAGTGGTTCATAATAATGTATATAAGAATTAATATGTAAATAATTATGTAATTAAGAATTTGGTACTAACAATTTCAGAACGATAGCCTTGGAAAGTTTTAAGTAGTAAATAATCTAACACCGGTGAGTCAATGTGTCTCAACCACCAACATGGTGCTATCACTTAGTGTTTTAGTCTACTTAATTATTGTCTATTATATGTATACTTAAATATATTGTCCAGTCGATTATGTAAAATTTACAGATAATTACTTGATAGTATACGTTAGTTATCCATAAATTTCTAAGTTTCTATTTACATACGTGTTCCAGTCTGGGAGCTGTCGCTACAATGATTGAACATCAGACTCAGGATAAACCGATATCGACTAGGCTAGATATTATTGTGAATCGCCGGAATTATCGATTTCATTTTTTCTTAATTTATGGATTTTATTTAAACTTTCTTCACAAATTTTTGTCAAATGTTTCAGCAAATGTGCATTATGTAACAGCACTCCGTTTTTACATTTTAGCCAATTATACTGTAGTTGGATTTACAATATTTTGTGTTTATGTTGCGAAATTTATGTGTTTAGCAAATTATTTAATTAAATTCAACTAACAAGAAATTTGAAACGTTTCCGAAAGTATTATATACTGTATATATTGAAAATTATTATTCGTTATCTGTTTTACGTCATTGTGTACCGCGTTTTTGGCTATTTTAATATTATTAAACATTCTTTAATATTTTTGAGTACTGTATGCAAAACTGAATAAACAGTTGGAGAAAGTATTTTTGTTTATCTTAACACTATCAAATTACTAATTGGTTTTATTATAATTTTTATTTTTTAACATGGTTAACAAATTTTAAGATTTTCTCTTTTTTAATATTTGCTGTGTTTATTCACTCTCATTTCTATTTATTTTTCTTATTTGTGACGCTTCTATTTTTTAGATCTGGAAAGGAGGGAAAATATGTCGAATTAGAGCACTGCTGTGAGAAGAAGATCGAAAGTTTGAATCCCAACAGGTCCGTTGATGAGGGGCACCGGTCTTTATTTCGTTTATAGTTTATAGTAGTATGTTTTTGTAGAATAAATATTTATCTGAGCATGCATATTTATTAACTAGTACAGTCTGGGAGCGTTTATTTAGAAAATAATAACTAGTTGTTGTTGATTTTGGGGGGTGGCAAAATTGTGAAACTCGTTTACAAGTATAGCAGTTCGGTTTATTGAAAATAGTTGTCTGTTTATGGGTTTGTTTCTTTTGTGAGTGATCTTATTGTTTATACTATTGGGAAACATTCTTCAGAGAGCTTTGCGTGCGAAAGTTTCAATTTTGAAAAAGGAGATATGTGATAAATATAGACGTACAACTATCAAATAAATGCATTAGTGTAATAATTGGTCAGTTATTTATTGGCATCTGGGAAGTTTATGACTTCCCCTTATACAGAGCTTCGTGTATTAATGATTGAACGAGTAATAAAGTGGGCTAATACGTCATAACTATATATCGACCTATCATTGTGTGAAATGCTGTAAAATTAAATTTTATACTCAGGAGTGT
The DNA here is from genome assembly GCA_034780555.1 of Coelogynopora nodosa. Taxonomy (NCBI): domain Eukaryota; kingdom Metazoa; phylum Platyhelminthes; order Proseriata; family Coelogynoporidae; genus Coelogynopora; species Coelogynopora nodosa. The sequence goes on along the minus strand of JAUZND010047934.1, from coordinate 3,364 downwards.
CTCAAACTTTCGTTAAACTTATTGCATCATTATTTAATTCTTGGTGCATGTTATATGATTACTTTTTGGTGTGATTGAGATATTTTCATAGGAATATAGTTATAACTGAATAAACACCTTCACTTACAGTCGAATGCTGCGCAAAGAGAACCCGCTTCTTCGTCCGACAGACATCGAGAGATCAGAATGGGAAGATATCAATACCGGACTTGATGTGGGTCAAGGTTACGTACTAATTAAAGATTATAATGTGTTTTATACGTATATGCTAAATTTTAAAGTTATGTTACATAACTACAAAAGGGGTGTCAACATATTTCTTGGTGTGTACAAATCTTGTGTGAAATTTGCAGTGTTTTAATCTTGAACAGAAATAATAATTTATTAAAATTTGGCATCAAAAATTAATACACGGGATCCACTTGCAGTGACCTGTTTATCTTGATCCAATTATGCTATTGAGGAAGTTTATCCCAGAGTAGGTTGTTGTCATATATATTTATAACTTACCTGAACAGACAGATTCAGAAAATACGTAGTAATTGATACATTTACACTTATACCCATTCATTAGAGATTCTTCTTTGCACAAGGTGTACTCAGGAACTCTACTAATTAGCCCGCTGAATATTTTTTTATTTCCCAAAAAATACATTTTTTATTTGTTTAAGTTGTCATATTACCATATGCCAGCAACCATGTATATGAATAATAATTTTAGAATTATAGAAAAGTTTTTTTTTTTCTGTAAATATTCAAACAAGTATTATTTTGCTGAATTCCATCGAACATATATAAAAACGTGTTTTCTCAAAAATAAAATTTTAACAGAACTTTTTAACAGAAAAGGATTCTTTTCTTCTTCAGATATATAGTTCATGTTATCGTATATATTATAGATCATTGCTCTATTTAAAGGTGCTATATCTTTTAAAGCATTGACGTAGATACTTTATGATAATAAAAATAGAGTATAAAATGTGTTTCTCCAGTTTAGCATTTCCTCTATCTTTCTTAGTAGGTATTCTATCATATTACAACCTTGTTCAGAACGAATCAGAGTTGTTGGATAGCAAAATAACTATTCTATGTATACATTTGTAGCTTGATCCTGTATTTTCAATGTTAAATAAGTTATTAAAAAATGAAACACATATAACTATATATAGCAAGCGATAAGTTCTTTAATATAGAAAGACTCAATACATTCAAGCAACAATCATGACGTTAGAAATAGTGTTAACATAATAATAAATATCGCCTGCTGCAAAAGTGTTATAATTGATCGCAAAGTTACGCAGTACACTTTCTACTCGCCGTGCGGACTCAACGAATAATTTTAGACAGTATAATTATAAAATATGAAATACTAAAACAGTCATGTGCATATATATCTGTGGTCAAATCACAGTAAGCAGTTGAACAGACAGGAATATATTATGTTAGTAGGGTAAAGTGTAAAATGTCGATACAAACTGAATCTGTGAATGAGAGAGTTGTAAGGTTTGTTTTCGGTTTCAATGAATTAAATAATTCAAGTTCTGTTTTTGTTTTAATTGAAATGGGATAAACGAAGATAAACCTAAATAATTAAAAATCAAATCCTCAAAGACTATTGTTGTAGTCTGTATGTAATAATGCAGGAGACGTTCTAAGACAACAAAAATGGACAATAAATGTTTTAATTGTTCACATAGGAAGCTTTTCTATATATATATTTAATTATATAAATTCAGTGTTCACGTTGTGGAGGGTTTAGTGTGTTCGAGATAGTCTGGTAATCGAAAAGTATTTCTGAAAAAGTTCTGGAGAAAGCTTGAAGGTCAAAGAAGGTTGTTTGGATTTTTTGATGTAACATGCTAAAGTTTTATTGTAATTTAAGAATTATAACTATTATTTACGTGATTTCTTACTGTACATATTGAGTCTTATTTTAAACAATTAAAACCATAAACATCGATAACATTTCTACAAGTTATATTAGAAACCCATTAATAATATGGGGTGAAACTAGGTATTATTTGAATTCACATCACAACTAGTGCAATTGTAATTGACGTCTTGGGGAAAGCTATTTAGTTTCGTTACAATCATTGGACCCTCAACCCCCATATTATTCTCTTTCAGGACTGGCTGACGACCACGAAGAAGCGGGACAGTGCCACTCCTCGTTCCTCCACCGTTAACGGAGGTGACTCTGCCGGCATTGTGTACAGCAATGATGCCTCCATTCCGCCAATCCGGGCTGCCACGTCCATCAAGCAGCCGCCACCGCCCGGCAAGGTTGGTTAGTAGTAGTAGGAAGGTGGATTTTAGGAGTTATTGATTGGAGTTAGTGGGGGGATAATAATTATTTATTTGTGTGTAAGAGTAGGATTTCTATCTTCAAGGATAAGTTGAAGAAGTTATGGAATTCTTTTTTTTACTTTCAAGACTTGAAAGGAACTGTTATTTATTTCGCTAGGGTCATTTATTAAACAAGTGAGTAAATAACATATTTTGCTTCTTTCAAAATATTTGACAAAATATATTTCGAAATTATTCTTTTGCGAATAATTTCTAATATTTGATCTATATATTTCACTGTTGATCAACTATATCTATGCTACATTTGAAATTACAAGAACCCTTCTATTTTAGATTCTGAAAAATCATAGAATATAATTGTATTATTAAAAGTTATTTTTTTAATTTAATCGTTTTTGGGAGGCGGTAAGGGTAATTTGTTTTAATTTTTTGATGTTTCTTTTATGTCAAGGTATAATTCTACTACGATCTACAATTTAGATTAGATATGAATCAATGTTGTTTGTTTTCGGTTTCGATGAGTAAAATAGTTCGAGTTCTGTTTTATTATTTCAGCAACCGGCAGCTTCGTGTATGAAGAAAAAAGAAAAGCGGGCCGCCCCTCGTAACTATGATGAATGGGCCAAGTGAGCCACTATTGCTTTTATTGTTGTCGACTCGACTTGTCATTGTATCTAGTAGAGTTGTGTCTTTCGCACTGATAATGTCTACAAAAAAGGACTGTGTCACAAAAAGGAAGCTAAACATATAACTTACCTTCCTATTCTCAGCCAACGATAAACAGTAATATCTGAATTAAACTCCCTATAATAAATTGAATCGAAGAGAATATTTCTTTGGGTAATTATCAATGTATCAATTATACGTATAATAATCAATGTAGAATATATATTTACAACGTCATGGATAGTTTTGTTACCGTCTCTTTCGTTGCAACTCGGCCTATAGATTTTTATCTTATCACGGCATCATGATATTTAAAATTATACGACGGAAGATAGACTCTCCCTCTTTCTCCTCACATCTCCATTCACCCCCCCCCCCCCTCGGCTCCTGC
>JAUZND010047923.1:0-19947 GCA_034780555.1 Coelogynopora nodosa | reverse complement strand
TATATATAAATTATAACAAGAATAAAAAATATTTTTAGATATGTCTTAAGTGTTCCGTATTACCCGGTCTTCCCCTAATTACTATGCAATTATTTATTTTGATTATTTTTTTAGAGTTTTTAATAAGTAGCTGGGCATACTAGGTAATCGTGTGGTCAGTATGGAGACTAGGGTACCTGTGCTGCTAGCTGCATCTCTCAGCTGTTTGTACTGGCTCTGCGCTATTTAGGGATTATATACAATAGGCCTATACTAATTATTATTCAATAAAACATGACAATTAATTGTACTGTTACATATTTTTGAAAGATGAACAATATACACTGGTCAGCGAGATGGCGCTGAATTTTCCTTTGGCAAAGATATTAACATGTATATTATGTTCGGTTATAAATTTTAAGCCTTTTTCTAAATTAATTTATTAATATTTTGAAATAATGCAAACCACTTCATAGCTGATTATTTAACCTTTTCATTATGACTTTTTTTTATATAAAACAACTTTCTATATAACTTTATATCTACAAAGAACATTACTATTCAAAATATATGAAATATACAACTTTTGCAATGTACGACTTTTCCTATATGGTTCCAGCTAGATTTATATATTTGTATTTATTGCGTTTACAGAAATATCAACTGTGCCTGTATTTTTTCTTAACAGACTACTTATTACAGAATATTTCAAAATATTATTACTTCAAGAATTACGATGTGTTAGTGTTAGTTTTAAAACTGACAAATAACACAACCTGGTATTGTATAGCAATTTCAGAAATATCTGTCGGCATTATTCATAGATGATATTTTAAACAAATTTTATTAATGGCCGCGGCTTATTACCGATGTATGTTGTTAATATTAGTTTTTGTTTTATAAATGTATATAATTTGTCAAGAGTACTTATAATTTATAATTTACAGCGTATAATATATTTATTGTATACTTTTTAGTTTGTTCTAATTGTGCAGTTTCTTTCTTATTTGTGAACATTGACTTAACTGTTCAATGAATTCTAAAAAGATTCAGGCCATGTGCGAAATTAAGTTTCGTTGCTATGCTTGATTATAATTACTTGTGACATTAAGACATTGTTAGCTGTTACTTATGCAATTATTTCAGGTATAATGAAAGTATGTGAATATTTAATCTTTATAGTCTGTCCTTGCTATATTATTAGTATTGTACTATTTGATATAATTATATAAATATAATACATGTCATTGTCATAGAATATAGATGTACTTGTGTAGATGCACGAATATATAAGCATAGATAGCCTCTTTTTACTATATATATAGATAGCGACCGGGGGGGCACCTTTAATAGACAGTACTTAAGTGTAGTCTAAGAAGACTAAGTATAGGGGAGAGTATGTGTTTAATTCAAATTGACCCACCCACCCAATAATCCATATAATAATACAACTATTTTGTAAATCAATAATTTACTTTACTTTTTGGTACTTTTAGAAGTGTAGGTAAGTTCAGACTACTAGTATTTATCATCCCATATTTACTCTCATCAATCCTGTTTTTTTCTTATCCTGACTCCTGTGCAATTTTATCAAATTGTGACCTTTATGGCCATGGGATCAGCTCCTCCTAAATTTTAGAACATAAAAGCTGTTTACACTTTACATTGTGACTACACTATAGTGAGAGCTACTGACAGTGCTTCAGTTACACTGTAATAAAATAATGGGAGAGCTCTATGAGTTAATATATGAATTATAAAATATATTATATAATGTGATTTAATAAAAACATAAATGTTTTATTATTTTCATTTTGTTTCTTTCTTGTTTAATGAAATAGTTTTATAAATTTCTTTAGTCAAAGCAGACATTTTATTAAGTTTTCAATATACAATTTAACAATATAACTGTAAGTCATTAAAATATGTATTATATAAAAATATTATATATTTTTATATATATATATAATTATATATATATATAAATATATATTATGTCAAAAAACAATAGAAAATAAAGGAAGAATAATTATTTTGCAAGTGATCTATCGATTAATATATTGTACAAGTATAAATGCACAATTTCTAATGTTAATTTATGTAATACTAGTAGATGTAGTAAATTGAAGCGGCTACATAAACTGTAATAATTAATTAACAATAAAAATAACTAACCTTACACCGATTCTGTCGAGATTTATAATTTCCCTTTGGGCAGGGAGGAACAGAGAATTGCTCAACTTCGGTAAGAGTATCGGTAGTAGGGGTACCTGAGAACCACCTACATAATTAAAAATAAAGAAAATGACATAATGACAGTTCATGCATGGTAAATAATTAAAATGACAGTTCATGAATTGTGATTCATATTCTTAGTTTGTTGCAGGACAATCGCATACATATTTAATATATATATTAAATATGTTTAAAAAAATTACTCTACTATATTATAGTAGAGTCATTACCTTTTGTTGATCGAATCGATGACAAACAGATCCAACCCTAAATCACGCCTAAGTGCAATGACATGACGACAGACCAAACCAAATCTAGTAAATGTGTCGCAGGAACAACTGGATGGATCAACGTGAAACGTCTTGCTCTTTCTGCGAAAAATATGTCGGACACCCTCCAAACGTTCCTAAAATAAAACAAACACATTCTTATGCAAATTTCAATTTAAAAAAAAACTTTTATGACATACTACTCTCAGGGTTCATACAGAATAATTGTAATAAAATTCCTGGACTTTTCCAGGATTTCCAGGAAAATAATTCAAAATTCCAGGATCCTTCAATTTTTTTAGGAGCTATTTTTTCAAATAGCTCCTACCACCCTTTATAGCCAGTGCATCTGTACATTTTTTAATAAAAACAGTAGCCTGTTACACATTAAAAAAACGTAGGATAACTTATTAATGAACTTAATCTTATAAGAGAGTTTAAAACAACAAGGAAATGTAGAAGAAATAATATAAATTGTATATATAACAAAGTATAAAAATTGCATTAGTTTTAATTTTCACAAAATGTTGACTATTAAAATATCAGGTGGTTATACTGAAATGAGGAAATATACTGTGAAAAAATATATATTAAGCAACATAATGAAATTCCAGGACAATAACATTTTTTAAAGTATTTTTGACAAAATTCCAGTACATTTCCAGGCCGATTTCTAAATTCCAGGACTTTTCCAGGATTTCCAGGATCCGTATGAACCCTGTACTCTGAACGAAAAGAGTAATTTTAAAATAACATAGTGTTGCAATTTACTGAATATTAATAAATTTACGTATAGGTTACAATTTACTGAAATTATATATTTTAAATTGCTGTTAAAATTTGAAACTTAATGTTGACCTTTGTTTGTAATAAATGTAAATAACCAATACTTATCGCAGTTTCATGTGAAACAACTGTAAGCGCAACACACGAATACCTTGTCATATGTGTTCGCAAAAGAGAAAGTGAACTTCTCCTTCAGTTTTTCTGTGGCAAACGCATGTAGTGACGTGGCGACTAATATCTCGCAACTGAGAGGGTAAACCACAACCAGTCTTCATATTATGCTTATCGAACGACAGGTGATCAGCATGAGCTTGACGGACCTAGACATATAATAGTTAAAAAAGGATTACATAAGATTTAATTTCCAAACGATATTTATGATATAAAGAAAAATATTTCTGACGAAATTATATTAATTTTTCAAGACGCTAACTTTTTGTTTTAATGACTTACAGAAACAAGTTCAATCAACTTTTCGATCATCCCTAGTAATGAAATCTTTGTTGATGTTTTCACTTTCTTTGTGATCCCGGATATCTGAAAAAAGTTTACATTTTACATTACGTGAAACAATGTAATAATAATAATACAAGTATACAAATTACAAAAATATTAATCGGACGATTAATTTACCAGATATTTATAATTCAATATTATACATTATGTCAATGTAATTTGACACATTTAGAAATTATAAAATATGAAATGAGTCATTAAATACTATATAATTCAATATTCTGCATTATATGAAACAACATATTTTTACACATTTACAAATTTTAAAAACAATAATATGAATCTAGTGATTAATTAACTAGATATTATAAAAATATATATATTTACACTGTATACTTTTTCTGCTCTGTATATAGGTATAGTCTGTACTCTGTTACTTTATTATTTCAATCAATACATGTATAGACCAACATTGTTACAGGTTTATTGCACCTTACATTATAATAAACTGCACCCTATCCTGGTTTAATATAATATATATAATAGCCATATCTAAATAGTTAATTGATTATAGTGAGAAACAGTACTCAACTATAGTCTCTGACTCTAGTGCATTGCAAATGCTCAGGTCAATATATGTAGCCAAAAATGTACTTTTGAATGTATATTTTCTTTTTAAAACCATTTGGCATGTAATATATATATTATATAATATGTTTATAAAGAAATACAACCAAAATTATGCGTTCCAAATAATTTTTTTAATATTGTGTGTTACAGGATAGATTTCAACCAAAAATTGCATGAATAATATAGCCATAGGTACACTTTTCTAGCATATATATTTAGTTGGATATTGTTATTTCTCCCTGATAAAGATAATTCCATATTAAAAAAAAATGTGTAATGTATTAAACCTTTCAAGATACAAGACACTGACCCTGCAGCAAACATATCTCATATATATTGAGCCAGTTTTGACTAAGGTAATGTTCCATTTTGGGACATCCCATATTAAATCTATTCACAAGCTTGTTGAATTGACATGTTTTGGAGGAATAAACCATCTTCTCGAACAACTGTGACAATAACAGATCTACAAAGTAGTTACAATATCATTACAGTAAATATAAACAATATAATGGAATATATATAAGGTTAAAATAACTGAGAATAACACTACATAATTTTGAATAACTAACGGGTCATTCAAAGACCAAACAACAAATCAGAAAATATACATATTTAGTATCAGATATTTTCTATTTAAATCCTCAACATCACCAGAAAATATATAAAAAAAGACACAAAAGTTAATAATAATATCAGGGTGGGTTATATTATTTTTGGAAAAGTCAAAAACTTTTTAATGAGTTTCTTATTAACTTTCTAAATAAAAATAATGGTCAATATGGAAAAAACCAGTTAGGTTAAATAAATAATAAATTTATGTATTATAAACATATTAAACACCTTAGATTTTTTTTAGTTAACCTAATAAGAAGTCGTCTGACACAGACTTTGGAACAGGTAATTTATATAAAAAGACATTGTGGTTTTCTCTTGCTATTGGAAGAGATGCTTCATTGGTCTTGGAATACATTAAGGCTTGAAGTTCTTTAAGTGTTTCACCTATGGCTAATTTCACCTATATTTCCTAAATTACCAAGTTGCAAGAAAAAAATCCATTGAGATACAAATTCATCAGGAACTGTGTCTGTTTATCACCCTGTGCTATAGCTGCTGATCAGGAGAATGCACTGAAAAGGTTTAAGCAGATGGTCTTACAGCTACACTTTGCAAATTGCATTACCTCTATTCTTTCTAATGCTGCCATAGATAAATTCAATAATTTTGTTCATGTGCTATTTCCAACCAATAAAGATTAATTCAGACCATTTTCACATACTATTGATCAATTGGACACTTTCATGTAACTCTCCTGAAAGAAGGCAGCTACCAATACATGCTCTCCATTATATAAAAAAAGTTGTGTATGATGTTTCATAGTAATGCAAATGTAGAACAATTTTTGCAATTTACTTATTATGTATTCAGCTATTATAACTTTTTCTGTTAATTAGCTACTGCTTAATATTTTTAATTTATTGTATAGTATCCTAATGCATATATGATTTCACAAAAATTAACAAGTATGGTTTCCACCTAAAATATTTATGGCCACTTGAAATTGGCAATTTTTTGCACTTTAACCAAATTTCACTTATTTTTTAATGTTTCCATTTTTTTTCCTGTTTATTAGATACCATTCAAGTTTGATATTAAACAATCAGTTCCAAATGTAATCTTGATTGACTCTGAATCAGAAGCAATTTCAAAAAGTTTTTTTTCTTCAAATTGTGTCTAAAATGGCTGCAATTTTTTTCTGTTTACTTTCCATAATACATCATTATGTTCATTGTAAGTAAAATATACATCGAAAGGAATTTAGATGGTAAGTAGAGCTCTTTCACAAAAAAATGTTAGTCCAAAAGTCATTACCCACCTGAAAAATATTAACTAATTACTTAATATCTTTTTTTCTGTTGATTTCATACCTTTTACAAACTTATTGTATATTTGAACCATTTTTTATGAACAATTCTTAAAAATGTAGAAACATATTTCATTAATGAAAATTTGTTATCAAAGATAATTTACTATTATGTCTACATTATTATACTACTATTTTTACTTAATAATAGTTACATTAGTTGTAAAAAGTTATAATAGCTGAATATATTTAAGTAAATAACAAAAATGACTGCAGCCATATATTTTGATAAAATTATTTGTATTTGAAAAAAGGGTTTGTCTTATTTGTTACCTAATAAATCAGTAAAAAAATGTGAAGGAAATCTGAAAATATGTGTCACACCAATTTAATTGAATTGTCATGGAATGACCCAGGAGTAGTATTCAAGATTAACTGTGCTTAGTGTTGTTGTTGTATTTATCCCACTGCTGCATGGGTGTGCAGTGCAGTGTTGGGAAGGTAATATGAGCTGTTTAAAGATAATGTGTAGCTGTTTATTCTGGCCTATCAGGAATATAATTTCAGAAAATACCAACATTATTTTATCCTTTGTTTATCAACATATGTGAACTCACAATTACCATATGACCTTTTATACTATAGTATATCCTCTATTCTGAACTGAATTATTTTAAGAGACTGACTTTAGACTCTAGCAATCAAATATACAGATAATTTAAGGAATGGCTGCTAAGGCAGAAATACATCGAATTTCCAGTGACATTACCTCTATATTCTGCAGAGTTCAAAACATTACATTAGCTTTTCTAAATGAATTACAAACTTTGTTTGTTTGTGTTATACAGTATGTATTTACTTACTAAATAATTTTTTACTATGTAATTTATAAAAATTAATGAGTATATTGTCATTATAAATCAATATCTATTTATATTCATAAGATATGTACTGTTAGTGTTATTTATTATTATATACTGTAATATATAATTACCATATTACATACAAACATATATATATAAATGTAGCCTAAGGAAAAGAATGTAAAAAAGTTACTATTGCATTGATATATATTACAATAGTTTTTAGAAAAAATTGAACTTAGTTATTCATATTAACTTTTATGGATAATTGTACTGCAGGGTGCCCCACAAAAAATTATGTAATACAACTGATACTGTATTGATAAGAAATGGAACTAAGTAATACAAATTTCTAAAACATATACAGTAATAAGTATTTCCAAATATATATTTTACAAATGTTTACTATAATTGCAAATACTTTATTCATCAATAAATTTAATGGTTTAATCAATTTTATTTGACTAATACACTCACAAATTTGGTTGCTAAAATGGATAATTTAGCTAGTGGTTAACTTGGCATATTGCTGAATTGCCACTCCTGGCATTTTAAATGCAATGTTATTTCATAATTCCTAATGTTTAGCATTTTTATTGGGTTTATGGCATTTATTTTATTATTTAAAAGTATGTATTATATGTCCTGAATATAATGTACAAAACTATTCTGCAATAAAGATTTTATCTATTAAATTTTTATCTTGTTTTTTTCAGTTATTTTTTACAACAATTTTGATTCACATAGTACACATATATTGTTCATAAATAAGTGTATCCATACAGTTATATATTAAGATGTAACTTTTGTATGAATTAAATATTAAAATTCTTTCACATATATAGTGACCTTTATTTTATAAAGTGGCGTTTATAATCATCATGATAGGGAGTGGCAACACTGAGATGTTGATAAATAATGCTAACTTAAACAAAGAACTTACAAATGTACAACAACTGATATTTTATAGATGATTATAGAATTTTAGATCTAGACTTGTCCTCTGTAATTTTGAATTTTAGTTAATGTTATGTTTATGCAAATCTGCTGTCTACATTATAATTAAGTAGACAATAAATGCTATGGTTTCATTATATGACTTATAATTTTGATAGACACAGTAATGATCTAGTTATTTCATCAGCAGACTGGTTTTTTGGTTTTGTTCTTAATGAGTACAGAGTAGAAATTGAAACTGCAGCTAAACTCACTAACCAGTAGTCACATCTTTGACTGCCAACATTTTTTGATTTCTTATTTTTATTACTTATTAATTTGACTGTCACTTATTATTTGAAGAGTCTGCTAGATACTATACACCAATTTGTATATACAGCACACTATACATTGACCTCTTAGAAATTTATAATTAATATGCAACACATACCATGTTCATACTTGCTACCCTCTGTTTTGAAGGCGAGCAAGATATCCATTTGACTATGCTCTGTCAACATTTATAAATATATGCTTTTAGTTGAACTAATGTACTATCTAATTTACTGTTTATTACTAAACTTCAATTAAATAATTCTGGTTGTTCTTGGTTTGCTTCTTTTTTTGCATCTTAATTACATATTAATTGTTTACTATTCCTAATATTTAGTATTTTTATTGTTTCAGTAATCAAATATTTTTTTGTCAAAGAATGGATACAGAAGAAGTAAGTTAATTTATTGTTTAATAATTTAATCAATTGTGTTTTCTATATTATAGTGTAAATGCTCTGACTGACTCTCTTTACCATTAAACTTTACTCTTTTAACTAATCAACTAATGTTATGTATGTGTTCCTTTAGTTGACATTTATCAGTTTATGAATAACTAGACTAAAATATAATACAAATGAATGTTGACTAATTATGTTGATATTGAATAAAATTATTCTGAATAATTATAATAATTCATTTTATATTTATAATTTTTCACCAGAATATAAATAATCTAAGTTACACTTATTTTGTTACCATTCGAAAATAATTATAACAATATAGAATGCAACGGACACTGCAAGTGACAGCCAATCATTATTTCAAAAAACTAATAATAAATAAATAAATAATTATTTAAATAAGGTAACATATTTAAATGTAAATTGAGCTATATATTTTACGATATATATATTTTTAATCACTTTAATTGAACCATATTATGGTAGTCATACTATGAACTGGGCTCATATCTAAATTGTAACAATATATAATTATAATTGTTTGAAATAATTTTTCTGTCTTCTTGTATAGAGGAATGAAATATTAGTATTGTTTTAAATATTGACTGTTTTCTTTAATGTTTTATTTCATTATTAGGTACATTTTAATCAAATGTTTACGAATTTTAGTGTGATATATTATGTTTAAAAATATCTTAATTTGGTACTCTTTAAGATTAAACAGTTCCAATAGTAGGCCTAGTGTCGATGTTAATTTTAGAGAAGAGAATCGAGTTATTAATGATTGCAAGGCTGTCTGTAATGTTTATAATAGTAATACTATTGAACAAATTATTAATATAATTATGATACATCAAATAATATTAAACATCACAAACATATCGAAGATAGTGTCTGTTTATGAAATAATATGTAGAAAACTTGGTGAAATGCATCACAAGGCATAACACCCTACTATTTCTATAGATCTTGTTATTGCTTACAATTGTATGTTGGATACATTTATTGTTATAGGTCTCAGATTTCGGTTTATTCCAGAAGTATGAACATTCCACAGTAATCCACAACTTGGAACAGTTCGCTGGATGGTACCCGAGGTGAATTGAATTATTGATTTCATTGATTGCCTAATCTAATCACTCTTTAAGGTTCCAGTGCAGTGGTAGTATGGGTGACCTTTGAGGTCAATTCATTTAATTAATAATTCGACACTTACAGTTAATATTTAACATACCTTCCTACCCTAATTCCACTAATTCTTTTCCCCTATTCATTATCATCACACCTCTAAAAACAACAGTTTACAAGCAACCGTATTGTGCGAAGACTAATAGAAAAATGACAAGAGACCATCTTATATAAGTAGTATGAAAGGAGCTGTACTGCATAACCCTTATGCCCCCCCTCCTTGACAATACAATTTCATTATATAAATAGAGCTATCTTTAAGCTACAAATCATTTAGTTTACCAACTATTATTTAGTCTGATATTATCATTGCATGATAAAGTAGTAAAAATAAATAAAACTTTTTTTCGTTTTCTGGATAAGTTTCTAATGATATGTATTTTATTAATTGCAGTCACATGTGAACACTTTACTGAAACGAATGTTAAAATTATACTATTTTATTTTCTAATTATTTGAAGTATTCATTACTTAGACTCGTCAACATATTTATTTCATTTGTTAATAAGTAGACTTCATAAATAGCAAAATAAGAGTTTGTTCGGTTTTGTCAAAGATGTTTTAGTTAACTTGTGTGCTTAATTGTCTTTATGCAGACCATATCCAACAATATATATACTATATAATGTATACGACTGTACTACATAGGCGAAATTTCATACGTTTCCGACCATTCTCCATGGTTTTTCCAAATAGAGCATTGTTGCGGAGTTTATAATAGTCCTTCTCAAAACTGTTTCAACCGCCGCTCGACGTTAAGAGAAAAGTAGCCTGCTTGAACCGAAACATTCGATGGATGGCTGTTATCGGTAAGCCTTGACTGAGGTAGAATATTAATAATTTACCATGAACGATATATTTACTCCTATTCCACTGGGTAAGCAAAAGCTTGTTAATTCCTCGGTAGCCCTTCTCATGATGTTTGCCATTCAATTGTTGCCATTGTTGATGCATTAAGTCGGTCATATGTTCAGTAGAAATTGAACATTTCTCCGGTGCCAAAGGCAGGTCACACGTTCTATCTTGAATAGTGCTATCGTTATTGATAGTGCTTGAATAGTACTTCAACGTTCTATCTGATAGTGCACATTAACTTCTAACAAGTAGACTATGTCGCCACCATTGTAATCAGTAGTATTCCAGTCAAGGGCGAGCCAAGTGAACTTGGACTGGGGGAGCTTTTGACTGAGCGCATTAACATAAAGATTATTTGCGTCTACATAGAGCAAATCCGTGAGTGGTTGTTGATCAAAAGGAGTCGGGAATGCGGGGAGTGTTCGCTGTAACATGACGAGTGTTGATGAAAGTCATTCCTCCTCGAATCCCGTCCTCGACGAAAAAATTATATAATCAATATCCCTTAGTAGGTCGACCTGTGCACTAGTTATCTTAAAGGCTAAATCCCATGATAAGCTAAATAGGGTAAGATAATAGGCGAGATCGAGTCCGTCTTCTCGAAGAGTGAGTTCACGGAAAGTCTCGAAAACATCCGCTAGCTGATGAAAGTGAGTTATTGTCAAGGCATTCTGCGCATGAGAATAGTCAGCCTCGCTACACTCTGACTATGATAATGGATCATAGAAATGTTAGCATGAAGGGAGTCTTGTCTCAAGAAGGTGACCTGTCATGTAAGAAAAGGAAAAAACACCCTTGGAGTGAGCAACAACATCAAAAACACTTGATGATGGCATTAACTTACGAACATGCTTCAAATGGCTAGGCGACAAATTCTTCACAAGATTAGCCAGAGAGTCGGTCAAGAATTGGAATAAGTCTCGGAAACCGATTTTCGTATTGACTGCTGATATTATATTCACTTTCACTGTCCTTCCTTTGTCGTTACTGCTGCCACCGTCGTCGCAGCCGAAAAAACACATGCAAATATAACACTGCGTAGCGCGCGCATATTCATGTTTCTGTGCCGGAGTGAGTGATGCTAGCTGACATCCGTTACTACGGTTCCAGAGTAGGCGCTGAATTGCATGACATTTCCCAAAGAAGTGAACAAATTTCTCAGTTGAGGGCACGAGAGTTTCTGTTTGTCCAGTATAGCAGCTGGAAGTTAACCAATCTCCAATGAGAAACAATTAGAGACGCGCACCACAATACTAAATGCTAACAGTTCGCAGCTAGAATTTAACCAATCTCCAATGAGAAACAATTGGAGACAAGCACCACAATACTCACTGGTCGCGGCTGGAATTTAACCAATCTCAAATGAAAAACAAATGGAGACAAGCACCACTATACTAAATGCTTACAGTTCGCAGCAGGAATTTAACCAATTTCCAATGTGAAACACTTTCAGACAAATTCTACAATAATCAATATTCACTTTTCGCAGCTGGGTGGAATTTCCACACGTTGAAGTCAAATAATATCGAAAGTTTAATTTTTATAAACGTCTCATTACACATACTACTATTTTTGGTTTTTAATTTATGAATATAATTTACTTATTTAATTTCAGGTCATTGATCATAAAATGTGGTCAAAGGCTGCCGACGTCTGGTCCTTTGGAATTATTGTTTGGGAGCTGATTTCAAAAGAAATTCCTTGGCAACGGTTTGATCCTCCTGCGGTTATATTAAGAGTTTGTAGGGATAAAACTGTAAGATAACTGAATTAATCTTTTCTTAAATTCATTTGCTTGGTCTCTTATAAACTTACAAATAATTCTACTTGTGCATCTAGTATCCTCCGATCCCCAATCACTACTGGGGTATGTTAAGAGACCTCGTCACCCATTGCTGCAGAAGTAACCCCGACGATCGAATGGAATAAGCAGATATGATGACTTTTTGGTCTAATGTTTACATCGCTGGCCCTCCAGCTCAGGAATATAACAAATGTAAAACTATATTGATATATATTTATATTTCAAATGTCTAATCATGTTCTACCTCTTTATTTTAGTCCGTGAAATTGCCGACCAATTAAACTGTTCGTGGGAATTTTCAAGCTTGAGTGAGACAACGTCATGTTTTTAAATATTTTATTCATAAATAGTTGAAAAAATTCTTCACATAATTATCATAGATTTAAACTTTAATCAATAACAAAATGAATTTTAATTGATTAATAGATATTGATTTCTACTTAGGTTTAGTATTTCTGTTGAATAGAATTTATGTAGGAAAAAGTTTACTAATTTAAGTTATTTAGTGCTATTAGGCTATATATATATATATATTCACAGAGAACTGGTTAAAAACGGATAAAATTAACTAGATTTGCCTCATTTCCCTGGTTCAATACTTACTAATTATTTCATAGAAATATAAAATTATGTTGATCTGTTCTCTCTCTCTCTCCTATCTCTCTTGGTCATAAACTATATAAGTTGAATTGCTCTATAGCTCAAGAAAACGTTCCACTTCAGTCATTCTCCCTAACTCTATCTCTGTCCATATTTTTCTCTATTAGCCGCAAACAAAAGAAGATACCTAAAAAGATGTTATACACTTTTGATTGTATAATTATTACCATCAGATCTATCACCCACCTACTAAACATATTTTATGTTAAAGTCAAAAGACATTTTTTTAAGTCAGAAGTATCAGTTTAATTTAAACTATATATATTTTTTTAACCAAGGTGAATATTTGTCAAAAGCCACTTTAATCCTACACCTTATTTTTAACAAAGAAATAGCGCAGACTTCCAAAAAGCGTAAGTCTCTCTCTCTCTCTCTCTCAACAGTAAAAGAGAACAACGAAACCATAAAGAAGCTTGAAGAACAGATTGAGCATCTTAAGCAGGAAGATCTTCATCAGTCATGTAAGCCATTGTTACTGAATAATATTTGTTGTTATGATGAAGAAGTAATTAACAGTAAAGCTGTCAGGTGGGGAGGGGGAGGGGGGATCAAAACATCCCCACTTTCTTTCATCATCGTTAGCACACACAGAAGTTAATTGTCTATTTGATCGGAAATCTTCAAATACAGATTATACATCTGTTGTGAAGAGTTAGACAAATTGTACAATAATTAGTCACGTGATTTGTTGTCTGTGACATAATGTTTTCCGAAAACATTATTTGTTTCTGTATTTTTACATATTCCAAACTTAAATGACTGTTTCATATCTTTCCACAACATCTATAACATATAAATGTCGGACATGAGACGATCTCTTTCCTTCGTATTGGTATAATCAATATTTTAGTTAAAGTTTTACATTAATGGGGTGCTTACTTTTGAAATAAAAAACCTCAGAAAAAGTCAGACGGTCTTACTTTACCCAATTTTCAACTGACTCATCACAGAATCTAAAAAGATATAACTTATTCACAGAGGAGGTTTGAAAGTACAAAAAGTCACAGTGTTAACTAATGGCATAAACTCTTTCATTTATACATTGTATAGGAGCAACATGTTTTCAGGTTTCAAATGAACAGAAACACAAGGAAGAAATTCGAGTTTTATGAGCAACATCGGAACGTAATGTGGAGATACTACAAGACGAAGTTCAGCATTAGATTCTGTCATTCTGATTCCAAATGTTGAACTTCGTCTTGTAGCATCTTCACATTACGAGTTAATCAACGAGTTTTTGTTGCAACATCGGAATGTAATGTGAAGAGGCTACAAGACGAAGTTCAACATTTGGAATCAGAACGACTTCGATTCTTCGTTCTGATTCCAAATGTTGAACTTCGTCTTGTAGCATCTTCACATTACGAGTTCATCAACGAGTTTTTGTTGCAACATCGGAACCTAATGTGAAGATGATACAAGACGAAGTTCAACATTTGGAATCAGAACGACAGAATCTAAAGTCTCAATTGGTTTCAGATAAACAGAAATACAAGGAAGACATTCTTTTCTTGACTTCGGAGAATAAACGTCTGACAGGTATTGCTTAGATTTATTTATTTTTCTTCGTAGAGAGTTATTAAACCGGTAAATTATGTTCACGATTAAAAAGAGTTATCAGTTCTGTTTCTAGCAGATGCCCTACAGTGGGGTCTGATAGAAGTATGGATACAAAACAACATAGTTTAGAAATCGATGCTAATTTTTATAATGATTTCTAATTTGATACTTATTGTATTTTAGGGAAGGAAAAAAAATTTGGTAATAATTTCAGTTCGTTATGAACATCGGATATACTTATTATGACGTATTGTTTGTACACTTTTGGGTGTCACACAACTTTAAAAAAAATCATCGTTTAACCAAAGAACTTATTCTCTGAATACAACTTAGTATGTTGTAGAAGATTAAAATTACTTCTTAATATCATAACAATTAAATTAACATCTTTTCATTTAGGGCAGTGGTTAACAAAACGGTCGTGTAAACTTAATATCGATTGTTTTAACTCAATTTAGGTTTACTCAGGGACTACTATAATAAATATACTTGAAGTATTCCCTGGGTTTACTGTTTCTTAATTAATTTATTTATGATAAAATCGGTAGTAACTTCAGACAATTTTAATTAATTTATAAACACATTGAATCTCGTTTTCAGTGACTAAACGTCATCATCAAATTTATTGGACATCAAGTGTTATGATCGATTTGTTAGCAATAAACATAAAAAAATTATTTGTCTCTTGTGAAATTTGTTTCAGTTCAATTTTGAAATTTGTTTATTTAAACAAAATTATTATTTTGAAATATGCAAATAGAAGTTTTGATTCAAAATCTAGCTATAGTTTTTAAAATTCATTTTCTGAAAAAGTGAATATGATTAAAAAGTGAAATAGTTAGTTATAGTGTTGCTAAAAAAGATGATTTGTGAAAAAATTTGGATAGTTACTGATTGCCTTAGATTTTTATTTATTTGTCATTTATTTTAATTTTTTTCAAGGCTACCAATTTGCATTATTTTTTTATAAATCATAATATTAATGCATCTTTATGCATCACCTTCATATGTTTTAGTATAAATATACATCCCCCTTCTCAATTGTTCTGCACGCACTCTACATCTAGACTTTGTATTTGATAAATTTGTTGACATGCATTTTCTACATTATCAAACATAAGACATGTCATTAGGACTAAATGTAATTATTTGTTAAATTTAGAATATACGCAATATAGAAGACATGATTAATACTTAAACAACGGTTTTATCAATATTGCAGTAATTATTTTAATATGGTAGATGGTATACTATTAGCACACTTTTGATTGATTTGTACAACAGTTGGTGCCACCGTCGCGAACATTGCCGCTGGAGCCACCCGCGGACCATCGACACATTCTTCATCTGGTAGAATACTGGAATACTTCTTCCTTGGTTTAATATAATGGGAAAACAATGATGTACAAAATTTTCGAAATTTGACAACATTATTCCGTCAAAAAATGTCATACTTGATTAAGATCAGTTAAATTGATCAAATTAAAAAATATATTATATCATTACATTCAGATTTTATTCGGGGGGCATGAAATACTCATTTACCAGAGTTAACTTTTACTTAATAATATAAAATTATAAATGTGAATTTTTGTTATGAAGTTTGAAAGTCATATAAGTAAACAT
The DNA here is from genome assembly GCA_034780555.1 of Coelogynopora nodosa. NCBI lineage: Eukaryota > Metazoa > Platyhelminthes > Proseriata > Coelogynoporidae > Coelogynopora > Coelogynopora nodosa. Next base: position 3,500 of record JAUZND010047923.1, on the reverse strand, counting down.
GCCTGTCAAATCTCGTTTTAATTGTCGATGTTTTTTGTCTAAATAATATATCTTCATTATTATTAATACGTTATTATAAAATGAACACCGTTGTGTCAATTTGATCCGCTCTTGATGCTTTTAGCATTAATAGAATCACATAATTTCAAGCTATATTGTAGTTATTAAAAGTATATTGATAAATTATATCTAAAAACAAAAGGATTATTTTTATATCTTCTAAATTTATCTACAATATGTAATGGCTCCACAAATTGTACGTACAGATAAAACGGATCTTATTTAACTGGTTACACAAGATGTAATGATAACATCGCCAGGGATGTCTCCATGAAAAAAAGTGGTACCAGAAGCAAAGACCGAAGTAGATTATAATTTAGTTGTGTTTAATATGTAGAAATCTAGTAGAAGTTCACCAATGAAGCAGTCTGAAAGCATCTACGAATTTTGTTCCTTTATTTGACATTAATGTGATAATCGATTCGTTAACAATATAATTTATTTTAGAATAATAAAATGACTTGTTTTACTTCGCAATTTCCTTATTGTGTTGTCGTCCTCTATTGACAGAGATGTTGAAGATGCAGGGGCAGCCAGACCCTGAGGATCCATATTGTGGTTCCATAATCATGACATCTTCAGGGGGGAGTGGATATTCACTCCTCAACAAACCCTGTCAGAGGAGGAACTTCTTCGTGAATGGCGGAACATGATAAACAATGAGGGTGGCTATCTGTTCGGCAGATGTGTCATCCTTCCAGCCTCACTTGGTGGACCACTCGTGAGGGTTCTGTTGAGAGGAGATGGAGAAGGGAACATTAATGTTGAGATGATGGTGATCGATGTTAGATACAATAAAGACCTTAAGTATCCATTGCGAGGTATTGTAAAGATCCGAATAGACTATCTTGAAGAAGGAAGTGAATTTGATCTGGATAGAAAGGGCGACTACATTCCATGTAGCACGATGAAGACGAAGGGCTTACAAATAGAAAACCTTTCCTGAAATACATTTTATATTTGGTCCGCTTTAACATCATGTTCCCAATACAGGCAGTTAACGCGTCTATGCAGTAAATTGAGATACTTATGTTAAAATCAATTATAGAGACATTAAGTATATTGTATGTGTAGAATAAGTGATTGTAAATACTGCAAGAAACCTGTGTATATCATTGTTTTGTAATGTTTCTTGTATCTTTATGTTTGACCCTTTTACAGTTGAAAGTTTGTTCTTCTGCTTATGATTCATTTGGTATTGTAAACCTGTTTTACTTTTTCTACATTTAAAAAATTAGATGTACATATTAGAGCATCGTACTGTTAAATGAACGTATCAACGCGAACAGTATACGACCAATATTGTGTTTTTCGCATATACAGTTGTTATTGCTCGATATTTCCATCATGGAAACTTATGTATGTGTGTATATATATATTAACCAATATAAGTTATGCCATACTTTTCATAGTTTTTCTTTTAACATTTTTTTATTCGAATATTTTCACCACTTCAGGAATATGATAAGCGAATATAATGTACACAATATTTATTATGTATGAATTTGTACCACTGTTCTAAATGTGTATTTTTTATATGTAACTTTCTTGTTCTTTTATATATGAAAATTCTTTGATATATGGTATTATTTTCTATAAAGAAATATTTCTCTTATTATAATTCGAATTCTTATTATTTTTCAAATAGTGTAATATTAATTAAATAATATTGTAGTTATTACAATATTAATTTAATCATGATCGTAATTTTCGCAATCATTACCGACTACTAGACTGCCAAATAACAAAACTGAAATATTGTTCCAATGCATGTTCCTGTAGGTTAACCTATCCGGAACTATAATCTTGACAGGAATTAAAGAGGTGTCGTATTTTCAGAACGGCAAGTAAATGGTGCTGTTTCATTTTATATATAGTGCAATGTAAGTGAACAGTGCACTCTAAGTGAATAGTATATAGTGCAATGTAAGTGAATATAGTGCACTCTAAGTAAATAGTATAGTGCACTCTAAGTGAATATAGTGCACTCTAAGTGAATAGTATAGTGCACTCTAAGTGAATATAGTGCACTCTAAGTGAATAGTATAGTGTACAACTTTAAGTGACAATTATAGTTCCCATTGTCTAAATTATCCTGTCAGCAACTCGTCTAAGTGAATTTGTACCCATGTGCACCCTTTAAGAACGCAATAATCGTTTGGTGAATGTTCTTTTTTGCAACTGAACTCTAACTAATTGCTAATAAAACCTGAAGTATAGATAAAGTCGGGCAGAGTATTTGATGCTGCAGGAAACTATTTTAATCAGTGCTTGTACTTGGATCAATTTAATTATTAGAGACGATTTCGAAAATAATATTTATTTTTTGTTCAATCATAAATTAACTTACTTTATTAATTGTTAATTCATTTTTCAATTTACAAACGGCCGTTGCGAGTATATTTATTGCTTTATATACAAAATAACATTATATGTTTAGGTGAAATGGTGCAAGCTTGGATATTTTGTATTAATTGTGATAAACTTTAAATTTTTTCTTTTGCATTATGTGTTTAATTTAATTAATGTACCTATTTGTCAATTCCAGGAATTCTTTAAGAATTAAGAATTTTCAAACTATTTCAATCACATTTCTAAAACTAATGAATCTGTACACGAAAAATTTGCGACTAATAAAAAATTAAGCTTTGCTACATTTAATCAGTTATTATTTTTTCATTATGTACTAAACTGTGGCATTTGTTATTCAGTGATTGCAAGAAATTTTTGTTATTAGGCTACGCATTTATATTATTGCAATTCATTGACATTTTTCGAGATTAATCGCTTAAGCTGTATATATATTTAAGCATTATTTTAAAAACTTTTTTTGAGTTTTTAACTGTACGTTTTTAGTTAATGATAATTAGTTATAATGTAGCCTATCGGCTGTAGCTACTGTGTAGTATATATGTAAGTTTTTTTAATACGTTTTAATAATTATTAGTTCATTATAGGTTTATCGAATACTTTTATTGGTGCGATGTAGTAAAGGCTAGTATAGTGCTCTGTCTCTTTGTTGTTTGTACTGGCTATAGTCTACGCTTAGTGCTTACTTATAGGCCCTATACTTATTATACATACTATGTGGTTTTCGCTGGTGGATATCCCCGAATTAACCTTTGTAGGGGAAGACCGGGTAAAACGGAACAGCCGGGTAAAACGGAACAGAGCTGTTGCAGAGTTAACAATAATAATAATAGCTTTTGTTTATGTTTAATAACTTTAAAAGTAAGTATATTTTTAGTTTCGATTTCGATTTCACTCGCTTTTATCATGCCTTAAAAAATATCGAGAAAATTTGATTTTTGGTTAATCTGATCTAAGGTGAGAACTCTTGAAAATTATTATTGATACAATTAAAATTGATAATATCCTTATTGATGTTTTGTTTAATGGGTTTAATACATTTCCAGCTTTAGAATTATTTAATCGTAAAA
>JAUZND010047912.1:0-10500 GCA_034780555.1 Coelogynopora nodosa | reverse complement strand
ATAGATTATGTATAGATTATGTATAGATTATGTATAGATTATGTATAGATTATGTATAGATTATGTATAGATTATGTATAGATTATGTGAATATTATGTATAGATTATGTATAGATTATGTATTTAACTTATTTTTTAATTTGACGCGAACGTAATAGTGCGAACTAAAATATATACAAATGACTTTTGATTCCTATTATATTTTTGCATGGCGACTAATTTAATACAGTTATAAATTACAGTTTACGATTTAAACATAAATAAAACTAATGACATACGAAAACAGATGTAACTTTCTCATGAATTCTGTACAACGTATTCTATAAGATTTAATTGTGAGAAAATCTATTTTGTAAAGTTTTACTCGGAATCGAGGGTATCATATCTATCGCACCTGTATTCACGTTTAATTGCAGAATAATTATTTTCACATTTAAAACAATCTCGCATTACACATCTTGCAATTGTATATCTATGTTTTTCCTAGGTTTTCATATATATATTAATATTTTATTTAAAATGTTATACTTGTATACATTTGTATAAAATGTAAATTACTTACATAATATTAATTTGTTGTAGATCAGGCAGGGATCGCTATTTTTATTTTGTCGATTAATTATTTATTGTTGAAATGTTTTTGTTCTGTGAATGACTGTGATTGATCTAAGTTAAATGACTGTGAATTAAAATAAATTATAAGGATTCTACAATAGACATTTTGTAGAAAAAGAAACACAAGAGGATTTCTATCTGATGATCACTGGGATAGGCTTATACGTGCTTTTTTTAATAGAACAATATTTACAACAAAACGTTTAAGTATATTGTGCATTGGGAAACATAGAATTCTTGGGTGTTTGTTTAAATAGATTTGTAAAACCGTGAAAGGGTATTGCTACATTGCAGTGTTAGATATTTAAAATTGATATACTAAAAAAGATAATTGTAAAACACCAAACATGTAATAATTCATGTCAATACTGAAATAAATACGCTCAACTTAACAATGAATATGAAAATTACAGATGAAAAAATGCCTGTGCTTTTAAAACTTAATTCAGAAGGTAATAATTAGATTTATAATGAATGGATGATTTTATAATATTGTATATGTTTTTTAAGAAAAAGATTAACATAATAAAAAATGAAAATTAGAAGATGATTATTGATACATTTTATATTTTCGAAATAAATTGGTTAGGATTAAACTCATTGTAATATCTACAAACTTAAATGAATAATTTAGATATAAATTTATGCAAAACACACATCTAATATTTTCAACACTAAAAATCTAGAACAAAAGTAATTTGGGGAATATACTATATTAACTATAGGCCTATACTATATGTATTATATAACAACCTTTATTGGAATATACCCAAAAATGTTATCAATATAAAATATGATCGAATTTTAATGTTATAGGCTAAAACCAATCTCAGTGTAATCATAAAATGAAATTGAGTTAAATTATATGTTATCAGTTTAGTGAATATTTTAATTTTTGAATTAAATTTGGATATATATAATATTTTGAAATAATTATTAAGTCCCGCTTAATTTAAAAAATAAAAAACTTTTTTTTAAGCTTAACGTTTATTCTTCGTTTGCTTTATTTATATATTTTTAAAAAGCAAATTATAAAATTGGGTAACTGATTCTATATGATCGACTCAACCTTCGGGCTTGACATGTGATTAGTACGATATCTGTGTTTTATAGAATTTATTGATTACGCAATAATTAATCAATAATAACATTAAATAATTTAGTCCCGTGTAAATTGAAATTCCAGGAATTCTGAACACATGACGTGAACCCCATTTGTAGCGAAAAGAATTAATGATGTTCATTTTTATAGTAATTCTGAAATCTAACACAATTTGTTTGTGTTATTTTCAAAATAATGTTTTACTGGTTAGATCATGTCTCCAACATTTTTAAAAGTGTATTCCAACGTGTATAGAATCCCGTAGTTACTTGCACTTTCTTGCAATAATCTTGCAAAATTCTTGTAACATTTTTGAAAAGTGAAATTTTTTCACTTTTCCACAAGAATTCCGCACAAGATTCTCGAGGGAATGCAAAATACTTTTTTACCCGCATAATCTCACAATAATCCGGTAAGAATCATACACTTCTTGCGCGTGATCCCGCACTACATGATGAAGGCGTTCATCCCATTTGAGCAAGAATTTAGTGCTTGAATTTTTACGCTATATATATATATATATTTTTTTTTAGCCAATTAGAATCGAGTAAATTATATTTAATAAATACGCAATAATACGTAATAATACACAATATTACGTAATAAATACGCACAAGGATTTTTATTCACATTATCCTTGAAAACAACAGTCACAAATTTGGATCTCAGGGAAATATTTGTCAACCCAGGTGATTTACTTGACTGGCATCTCTTGGATTTTTAAACATAACCAGGTATTGTGTATTTAGTTATTCGAGTAGGTGTCTTCGTGCCATTTGAAACAGATTTTGTGTAATATTGATTGCAAAACAGGGTAGATGATAAACCATTATTTTAAACAGGGTACTTATGGGCGGTTATGTTTTCCTGCCTTCCATCAAGTCATCCAGTACGATACGGTCATGCCATTGCAAATTATCAAACGACTCATGTAGTCCTCTTTCGCATACATTGACAACTGTACCCTGTTCCGTAAACTAGTGAATTATCCGCAAATGTGGTCTTCCTCGATGTTGATAGGCCAGCATTATGCTAGCATTGGGTCTAATATTCATTGCACAAATATATAATGGGTGTATGTTTCCATATTTATAGATAGTATAAGTGGCACCAAGTCTTAAAGCTTATACGTATGAATAAATATTTATAATTTTAATATATTGACATCATGAAACATATGCATCGAAGAGAATAGATGAAAGAGTCTGATAGTTCCATTAGCGATATGGTTCAGTCTACTAAAGATGTGTGGAGGGAACTGACGCCTCCACGTGACTGCGCTAACGATCTACATTTTCTACTACTTTCCTTAAAATTAATGTATTCTCAAATTGTATTCCTCCTCTAGAAAGGTTTTCAATGCGAAAAACTAAATTAACAGCTAACCTTCTCTAGCGTGTTTTTCTCTTTTTTTTCTCTCTCATAATATACTGGTTCGTAGTATGGCTGTTCTGGCTGTGCGACAGTTGACACAAGCCCAATTGTTAAATTTATAGTTGATCATTTATTTCTAAAGAAATCTTATGAGGTAATCTTGCATAATCTCTGCACCCCATCATCTTCCCTCTGGAGAGAATGGAAGCGTTTTTGCTCGAGATAACACGTGTTACTACTCACTATATATCTATATGTGTTGTGAAAAATGTAATAACAATTTCGAAATTATCTAACGTGATACACAATTGATCAGGTTTGTACTATCACTACATGTAAAGTATTAGCTGGCATATACCTGAGAATGTCGTCAAAGTCAAAGGGGAATCATAATGCAATTAATAATAAAAAAATTATCACGTAAAATAATAAAAGAGAATCGAATATACTTAAATTATGTATTTAATAAAATGTTTAATTGAAACCACCCGTTCATATATATCCCTTTAAACCAAAGCTAGGTAATGTTGAAAAATGTATCACTATGTCACAAAAATCGGCGGCCGACAACGAGAGGCATATGAACTCACAGGAGCCCTCTGAAATAAACTTCTGAGCGGGTTTGGTCTCGACCAATGCGATCTGTTTTGAGCTGTGACAGATGCTTATGTTGAAGTTCCATTGTAATTGTCTGAAGATTGTGTGTCAGTTGTTGCGCTTCATGTATGTCTGTCGAAGTGAACCACCGTCTCGTCTGTACGCTTCGGATGGTTGATTCGCCAGTTTGACAAATAGGGCCGCAGGAGTCTCTAGTCGGCGAAGAAAGTCTTAGGGCCTACATTGTATGTCCACCAAGTGCGACGCAACGGACGTTTAACCAAAAGGTGAATATATACATTTCAATAAGCTTATTTACACTGAGCGCGACGCCCCGCGACAACCTTTTATGCCATAAATTATTTACTCATAAATTATTTACACTCCGTGACGTTGCATTATGTCCGGCTTGCTAGGTATAGGCCTTTGAGGTTCAATAGTAATTAATACTCGTAGAAGTCTCAGTCATTAGGGTGACCAGAAATAAAATTGAGAACATAATTTTAAAATCAGTTTTAAAATTCAAGGTCGCGATGATCGATTTGCAAAACGTTTAATTTATTAAATTGGAAATACTTCTAATAAATCTAAATTTGCTAATCTTTCTCAAAGACCTGAAAAAAGAAAAATGGAACAAAATAAAATAGAATAAAATGTTTTATTATATTTAAATAAGATATAGTATATAAATAAATAATAACTTGAAGTCTAACACTTATCTGCAAGTATAATTTCCCAATAAAAACTGAATTGTTAGCAGAATTGCCTACTTCCCTTTGTTACTTTCCTTCAGAGTTCCAGATGTACTCCTTTGTTTTGCAATCAATTATTTTCTTTCGTTTATTATATTATATAGTAATCTAATTTAATCACATTTATCATAACGTCTGCTTTTATTGCTGCATCTTTTGGTTATCTTTGTCAGATAATAACCTCAATGCAATCCTCTTCCTATCTCACTCCATCGATTTAATATACAACTAATTCTGTCGCCTTCCTTTATCATCTTATTTTTTTATTTTTTATACTTTACTGTGCATTAAATAACACTTTCTATTCAACTAGAGTGTTAAGTTATCAATTCTTCAGCTATTATCAATATTATTAGGTAACTATAACCTTCGTATAGCTTTGCCATGAATATACAGTATATGTATATAAATATAGTACATAAATGAACATAAAAAGTATCTCGGATTCAGTCAGTCAGTCTAAAATATCGTATGTCATAAAACCAATTGTCCTATTAGACTAATTATGATGAGACTTATTGCTAATTTTGTCAAGTAATTATTGCTTTCAATAGATACCATGCGATATTTACACGGTATCTCTTTTTGTCCCCGCAGTTATTTTTGTCATCACTCCCAATATCTAGGCTAATTAAATTCACTGATGTCACACTCAATTCTCACATTATTATACATACAGACACATTAATTATAAATTTATATGATAAAAAAAAAGGTAATCTAATTCGCTTTTTCGATAATGAAAAGAATGCTAAAATAATCTCTATATTATAATCAAGAGAGTCTTTAAACTAAAAAAAATCTAACTACTTAGAGCAGATCCTAAATGTTACTGTTTACTCTATCAACGGTTTAGTTACTCTGTCTAGCCTCGAAGGATTTGTCATGCGACGGCATCATATTGTCCTATAGCACTAATAATTTCAAAACTCCTAAAATCACCCTTTGGCAAAATAAACCGTTTGAGGTAATATGAAATTAGCGCAAACAATTCGATTATTCTCTGTGACATAATATATCTTACTTTTAAGTAAGAATTTAAAGTAAGAATTTAATTTAATTTAAGTAAGAATTTAAGTTATTGTTTAAACATTTCGGTCTTGCAATGACAGGTATAGAATAGTATTTGTAGAAAGCATTGTATGCATTTAAAATTACTGACGCGCATTTTAAAGTACAGGCGGGCATTTTAAATTATTGGCGGGCATTTTGAAATTATTATCGCGAATTCTACACCGATTAATTATCATATATTGTACGTATACTTCCATATTATATTATGGATCGCAATGGCGCCTGCAGACATACGCAAACAATTTGTAATGATAGATTATAATATATAATATTCGAAAAGGGAATCTGGACTGATTCGGAGATTTTAATCAATTTACATTGATTAAATACGCATTTGTACGTTGGGAAAATCTTTTTTGTCGAAGTGTGTTTATTCATCTAATTTATACATATTAGTAGACTTAATTCTATAAATACAGCTCGTTAAAACGTTGCGGACCTTGTCGTATATATATTAAAAGTACAATATATAAAATTTCAAAATTCTAAAATTTTTAAATTTGAAAAAATTCGCCCTTTATTTGTAGATATATATTTTTTTATAATAATAAACTTAAAATTAATAGAATATGAACTGTTGTTTCCTCGACGAAACAATTAATGTTGATATTCAGCGCCAAACTAATTTAATCGTCTATATTTTCATACGCTATATGTAACCTAATAAATGTAAGACATGTTTTGATGCTGAATTCACTTGTTAACATCGATATGCAGAACATTTTTATTTATAACATAGTGTGGTTAATGAGACATTAAGAATCATTGATAATACTTGTTATAATAAATACTGTTTGGTCCTATCTCGCAAATATCTAACCAAAATATATATAGGGTATTTAATAAATGGAAAGTGTTCAAGTCAGCAGCACAGTTTCTAATGCAAAAATGTATAGCAGCAATATTTCATATTTTATTTTTAATAGATGATAAAAGTTAACAAACTATAATTATCAAAATAATTAATCTTTTTCTTGTTTGTCTGTTTGTTAATTTATCATCAATATTCACTTAGTTAAGTCATTACTGTGGGTTGTAACTTAAATCCGGAAGAAAAATTGGGGGACAAATCTGGAAGAAAAACAAGACAAATCCGAAGTAAATTTAACCTATTTTTCAATTGTCGTCAAAACAAAAGTAGTTAATATAAACAAGTTAAGATCAATACATACGTATACATTTAAAATAACTTTGAAATTTAAATATTTTAAAATCATTATTACGTTCTTTAAATCTAAATTGTTTGTTTATCTTATAGCTTACTTGTTTTAATGCCGATCTTGAAAAATATTTTTTATTCCTTCAGTTTTTCCTCCGGATTTTTCTCCGGATTTAAGTCACAACCATTTCTGTGTCTTGTGTCTTGTGTCGTTTGTATTCTTTTTTAACCTGGCTGGTTGTTTTTTATTGTATGTTCTGGTCATTTGGTTCAGTTATATATTTTTCTTTTAGTTTCCATGTCAAAAGTTTGTTATTTGATATTTATTAAATCATTCATTTTTTGCAAAATTTTGATGCTGCGGTTTGATTAGGTAATTATTTTATAATGAAGATGATTAATTTATTTGAGTGATAATGTTATAACAATAGCATAATATATTTTTATTTCTTGGGTTGTTTCCAGTACGAATTTTAAATGTACAATTTAGTCAATAAGGTTGGCATAATAATTTATTTCACATCAGTTTAATGTCTTTGAGTGCATAACTAACTTGACTTTCAAAATTTTGTTTCTCATTTTCATGAAAAAATAATGGAACAATTTTATATTTTATTCAAAGACAAGTGTGCATAATTATTTATATAGTTAATCTCTCAATAACGGTTTGTAGTTTTCAATTATATTTTTGTGAGTATAGTAAAGTAATACAGTTTTTAATATAAATATACGGAAAAAATCTTCATTTTATGAAAATGTTAAGTTATCATTAATAAAATATTTTATAATAATACATACTGTATTAAATCTCATAATGTAATTACTTTATATTATCATATAACACATTAAGTGTTTCAGCCAATTTTTTAGGTAGAAATACTAATTAGTGATACTTTGATATTTTAATTATAATGATAACCAATTGTTTAACACAATAAGCAAATTAAAAAAAAATGCTACATACTGCAAAAAGTGGAATTGTTTTCTGAAAGAAGGGAAATAAGGAATGTTTATGTTAAATAATTTAAATTGTTTGATTTTAATGTAAGGTTCGGTGTAGACATGACAGTACTGTTGACCGATTTATCCTTATTATGTATGGTTACTATGATTACTATGTATGCAAACTAGATGCTACCTACTCACATCTATGGTAAAATTACACAATAAAGCAATTTTACTGTTATTAAATATTTGTAGGTAGCATCTATTAAAAAAACCATAAGAATTTAACATAATTTATTAATATTATATAGTTAAAAAATCCATTACTTTCTATGGGTTGCTCAATGCAGTGGGTGACGTAAAGGACAGTTTTAAAACTAAAATATTATTAAAAATTTCGATCACTAAGTTTAATTGCAAGATTATTACGAAAGCTTCACATTTTACGACTATAGGGCTGTGTTAGGACCACTGTTAAGGCTGTGTTAGGGCTATGTAAGGGCCACTGTTAGGGCTGTCTTAGGGCTGTCTTAGGGCTGTGTTAGGGCTGTGTTAGGGCTGTGTTAAGGCTATGTTAGGGCTGTGTTAGGGCTATGTTAGGGCTGTGTTAGGGCCACTGTTAGGGGTGTGTTAGGGGTGTGTTAGAGCTGTGTTACGAGTATTGGGCAGCCACTGTTAACTTTATTGCTTATATTATTGTTACATTATGAAATTTACAAAATGCGTTTAAACTACGATATTCAGAAGTTGTAAATAATAATGATAGACAAGAATTTTCCCTAAAGGTTAATAATATCATAACATCTAAACGCATTTATTAATTGAAAGTAGATTTAGTCAGTTATAATTATTTTTTGATTTATTTTAAAATAATGTCGAAAATTACATTTAGATAATTATTCACATAAACAACAAACTGCAAATGCTTCATTACATTCGTTTACAATGTTTTTAGTTAGTGCGGCGCATTATGAATCTAATAAATAGCTTTAGTATTATTATTAAAACTGTAAAACAAATTAAACAAAATACATCGTTTGCATTTGTTCATATTGCAAAATGTTAAACACACATATTTTTTATACTGAACCGGATATATATTAAATATAAGGATGTATATTTATATAAATTCATTTAAATGTGCAGGTTATAAAACACATTTTTATTAGGTATACCGTATATGATCTGTAGATAATGTTAATAACTGTAATTAATTAGCAAAAGAACTCCCAGCTTCAGTCAGTGTTGCATGTTATTTTGTCCATTGTGTCTCAAGTAACGCATTGGTATAAATATATGAGCAGCACTAAATTGAGGCAATTACTCTTTTAAAAACTGTCTGTGATCAGATGTATCATGTGCTTCCTCAGTGCCCCCCAATTTGGAACAGATATAGCAATCGCATAAAATTAATGTCCCCGGAGAATATGGGGACTGCCTCAGCGGCCATGTATTCCTTCCAATATATACAATTAGGGACGTCTGATGACATCCAAGAGATTTTAGAATAATAATTGCTTCAATTTACTACTACACTTACGTATTTGTCAATACGCTTCTCGATCAATTGACAAGCGCAATTGAAGCTGGGAGTTGCTATATATGTAAAATAAGTACAGAGATCAACTTTTGTTGTCTGTTACTATAGTTCATATTAATTTGTTCCAATTAAAATGTATTTTATAGCCACAAATATATTACGGTACAGCCCATTATACATTATGTATATTTAAAAAATCTGTTTAATGCTAATTGTTTTATGTTATATAGTCATATATATTTTTTTATGTAATGTTAAACCTGATTTGGCTAGTTCAATGTAAATTTGATAAACAGTCGATGCGGTGTAGGATTGTGTATTCCGTATCACAACTGTATGAAATGTAATAATATAATTACATAATGGACGTTGTCATATTTTATGTTTGCGATAAATATTATTTATCCTTATTATTCGAATTTAAGGCAACTTGAACTATTGTATACTGAACTGTTTCAGACTACAGAATATTTAATTTATCATAAATTAATTAAAAGCTTAATTAGTTTTATATGATCCCCTGGCTCAACAATGACAATGGTAATTATAAGTCTCCCCCCCTCCTCCTCATTGTTTGTGAAGTGAAACGGTTGGGGATCGAGGATGAGAGGAAACTTTGGATGAGAGTGAGAGGGAGAGTCGAGAGAAATAATATTCTTAATAACAACACTGCAGGCAATGACTGAAAAATTGTCAGAAGGAGACGCAACTTGTTTAATACAGAGTAGTGATACTATTAAATAAATTCAGAGAACAGTATAAGATTCTATACATTGCAATGAAGTTTGAATATTTGTAGCGTTTCGATTCCATATTTTCAGTGAAACTGCATAGGACACGATAACTTGTAACGCATAGGTTCTCAGGGAAGCAAAAGGAGAATATGCAAATAGAGAATATTTCACTTTGGAACATCAGTTTTTATGCAGACAAATTCGACGGGAGTCAAGGCGTTCAAGACTAGATACAAAATTCACAATGTTATGCGTTGAATATTTAATATTTTTTCTAATTGTGAATTTCATATGTAAAGATTTCAAACCTGTATTCCAAAGATTCCAAAACATGTATTTAATAGAGAAGCTCGCTCTTTTTACAACCGAATAAGGAAAAGGCGGTAAGCCGCTCTTCATGAAACACTATTTTTGGTCGCTTCTAATGATGAATTGGGACTGTGGAATTTACTAGTAAAAGTAATATGATATTGTTAATAAACTGTAAGAACTGATATAGTGAAGTAAAGCGCACTATTGATGAAGGGGTACTAAGTAAGTAAGTAAGTAAGTAAGTAAGGGTTTATTAGCCAGACTGGAAATCAAGGGATTTGACAATATAAGGCATG
>JAUZND010047901.1:0-19950 GCA_034780555.1 Coelogynopora nodosa | reverse complement strand
TGTTTTAGTTAGTTTCGGTTTGGCACCGCTGTATTTTCGTCAGTGAGTTAATTTTTCATAGTGATATTATAACTTTAGACCGCTAAAATACAGTTAGCCCTTAGTTTGACCTCCTTCATGTATATACCTCGATCAATTAATTAAAGTTTTTATTAAATCATTATTCCAATATCGTTGACTATATCATTGCATCTTGATGCATGATGGTTATTCCGGTAGCTGACAGAAGGGTATCGACTTTGTTCCTGTTCATGATAGAACCTAATGTCGACGTTATTCCTTTTATAGGCTATTCCGTCTTTTGACACTACTCTGTAAAGGAGCTTCGAGGGTCCTTTTCAACTGTTGATGTTTTTCCGTTTATACGCTATTCCGCCTATACCGGAATAACGTAGAAAAAACAGCTACAATGTTGACAAACACAATCATGGTAGCATGTTTGACAGTCACATCAATTAAATAGTTTCGAATCTCACTCAAGATGAAAGTTTATGCTGTCTTGGTATGAGCCATAAGTTGTTCGATTGGATTTCTACTCAAGCCGTCAACACTTCGTACCTTTGGAGATTTATCTGACAGCTCAGATAAATTAGTAAAGGCATAGAAATCACAGATTGAGCATGTGATAAATAGTAGAAAATGTGACCTTTTTGAATTTGAAACTTGGGAATAAAATATATAACACCAAGCAATACCAATACAGGTTATTATTAGAAAATACAGAATTTAAAAAATAAGGTCTTCAATATGATAGTATTACTATATATTACAAACCTTAGAATTCATATAGTTAGGATTAAAAAGAGAACTATAATAGTCTCCAAGTTTGACCAAACCCTCTTCAAACGTCCACCTGAGAAAGAAAAAAACAATTAATTAATATAAATAATATTTTTAAGTTGGTAATTTTGCTCAATAATACATTATTTTACATAACAATTTATTTCTGTTCAAAAGATGAAATACTATCAATCAATTAAATTGGTCTACCATGCATCTAATTCAATTTAGTTAAAAGTTAAAATAAATATTTCAAGAATATTAAATTATTTGTTGATGTTTTCGAAGAAAAGTTTTAAAGTAAATTTAATATATATAAATAGTACAATTAGTCTAAATTGGTACATTAATATTTAGTTTTTATAATGACATATTAAAAATAATTAATTGAAAGATTGCAATATTAAAATTACTTTCAAAACAAATTATACAAATATAATTAGTCGAATTCACTAAATTATAAACCTTAATTTTTCTCAATAACGGAAATTTATACTTGGAGTACGAATACTAAGTACAAATAATTAAATTTATTATTTAATAGTACAAAATTATTACATAATTTATTTAAATTATTTTATTAATTTATTTATTAAAATTATTACTTAATACTTAACTTTAACAGGGGCGGATTCAGAAATTAGTTGAGGGGAGGGCTAAATTTTGATGGAGCTCCTTGTGGCGATTTTTTTTTAATGTCGTGTTGCCCATTTATAATAGCTTAAGGGACTCCAAAAACGGCACTAGATATTATACACAATATTAGTCATAGACTATTACTATTATAAGTAAAATGATGCATAAAGTTATTAATTTTATTCAATTGTAGTATGTATTATATCATGGGTTGTGGCAATGGCAAGGTGTCCAAGGGCAATGGTGTCCAAGGTGTCCAATGGTGTTCAATTTGGTGTCCAAGGCAATGCCCCTGATGGAGGTTCGGGGCCAAGCCCCCGAAAAAAACTAATTTTTCATAAAAATTGAAAAAAAGCAAAACAAACGGCAAGTTAATAGGAAATTGGGAACGACTTCCCCCTCACTTCCTATAGCCTACTGATTTTATTGCATTTTTAAACAAATCTCAAAACCATGGCTGGAAAAATGCGACATCTGAGAATTATAAAAATATTTTTTATTTTTAGGTATTGGTACCTGACTCGGCAAACAGATGTGCAAAAATTTGGACAAAAGGGTATTTTTTTGTAGAAATACCAAAACATTAATTGACATTTTTTATAAAACTAAAATTAGCAAAATATTAATTCTAAACAAATCTTTCTGCAAACTATTTTATTTAGTTAGCGGGTATACCCCCAATACCCCCTACTCATTCTCTTCGTTTTTAGGCAATGGGTTAAATAGCCTGAATTAAAAGTATTGTGCAGAAATTATGACTTATTAGACATATAATCGATATACACTAAATAATAAATCTGTTTTTACTATAAATACATCTACCTGTTTTCATTTTTTGCAGTCTTTTCTTCAAGCATTCCCGATTCACATTTTGAAATTGTTTCTCTTTTTGTTTGAGCATTGCGTCGAATTCTAACAGAATGATAAATTAATATGATCATTATAATATACATTTTATTATAATTTAATGGTTTCTACAGGTGGATAACGTTTTTATATTTATATTTGTTTAAACAATCCCAAAGTTGTATACTAATCTAAAAGAGAGAACTAAAAAATTAAAAAAACAAAAAATATTTATAAAATGTTTGAAATTTAACATTTGATGAGGACGGGAGGGCTTTTTATAGTAAAATATATAACAACTGACTGAACTTACAAATCATTCTTAAATAGATTTTTTTCAAGTTGATTGAGCAGCAGAGCTTTTCTATCTATAAGCAGACGAGTTAGGTATGGTCGATGTTATGATAACATCACCGAATATATTGGAAATAACATATAAAGGGAAAGAATAAATACATAATTAAAAAATGTAATAAGAGATAAGATTGAAAATAAACATAGACAAGCAAACTGACATGCGTTTTGGGTCTAATTGTGGATCCAAAATATAATACTATTAAATTTTTATTACATGTTGAATATATAGGATACGCATTTTTACAAATTATAAATTTTAGAATTTAATCAGCGTTTCCAGTTCACAAATCATCTTTTTGCGCGCTGGATTTTTGAAAAGGTTTGCATTTTCTGTTAGACATCATTTTGCCATTTTCACGAATACATTAGAACCTGGGTGTTAATATTATTATCAATATAATAAAAACTAAAGAAGTCAACAAATTCAATGTTGATATATTTAGGTTAATTTTTGCATCTCTTTTGATTATTAATTTTCCATTTTTTTAAAAAAAGAATGGGATTTAAATATATTTACTTTTAGATCCATGGTTATTCTCTTAGTGGTTAGCTATTTCAACTGAACTATATAATATAAAATTAATTTATAATGTAATTGAAATATTTTTATATAATTATATAATATGTATTATTAGCTTACATAACCACTAGGGTAAGTAACCATTAGTTTATCCAGTCCATTAGATGCTAAACAAATTTTGCCGTAAAATCATTTTATTGCCCACACTTTCAATTAGTGAAAACGAAAGGTGATTTCAAATTCAATAAATAAAAATGTATATAAGAAAATTATTAATCAAATAAACAAAAAGAAAAACACGCAGATTTGATCGAAATTATTTTCACATTTAAATTATTTCACATTTCTCATAATCAATACATTAAAAAATGTAATATTTAAAAATTTGTAAAATGTTTACGCTCCAGGTTGCTTCAGATTTATCGTATTTGGTTTAATTTAAGAATATGTACTTTATGTATAAACTTTTAATAATATGGTTTATTAATTTAATTATGAATGAATTTTTATAACTTAATGATAATAAATATAATGTTAAACGACAGAATAATAGTAATAGTAGCGAGTTTTTAAGAATACAGAAATATAATTTCAACTTGACCATACGACAAAACAATTGTATTTAGTATTTGAGTGTTTGGACTTCGAAGTTAGCAAGCCCCAGATTACATAAATGATATACATTAGGCTAATAATGAGATATACACCAAAAATAGCAGTCATGGGCATATACTATTGAAAGTACATTCACTAACTGTCAAGTAAATAATAAAGAAATTATCATTAAATGAAAGTCACTAACCTAAAATATTTTCATGATTCATTTCGGCGACCTGCAATTTTTCTTCAGCTAAAAAAGAGAGAAGACGTTTAGACTGATTTACTTTTTTCTCGAAGCATAAATAGACACGATTATCTTTTTAACGACTGAATAGTCAAAAAGAAAATACAAAGAAAAAAAGAAAAGAAAAAAAAGGTCGAAAAGAAGAAAAAAAGAAAA
The DNA here is from genome assembly GCA_034780555.1 of Coelogynopora nodosa. Lineage (NCBI taxonomy): Eukaryota > Metazoa > Platyhelminthes > Proseriata > Coelogynoporidae > Coelogynopora > Coelogynopora nodosa. Next base: position 15,811 of record JAUZND010047901.1, on the reverse strand, counting down.
AAGGTCGAAAAGAAGTATTGATTTCGATTCATAGATACAGATCTTATGAGGACGGAATAATCAACCACTCCCTAAAATTGACAGATGTATAAATTATATAACATTCTTCGTGAAAGGTAAACATTTTATCAGCTTGAGATCTAAAAACTAAAATCTGTTTGTCATTTAATAATTTCGTTATAATTTTTAAACAATCTTTTTTTGCATGAGGATAAGAAAACAACATCTATATTTTTTCGAAGAGAAGATGACTTATAAATCACGACTATTGACTTTCAACATCAACGAGTCACGATTATCTTACGTTCAAAAAACATAAATTATCTAAGTCAGTTGAAGATATATAATTTATAACGGACACAATTTATAAATTAACCACAATAGATGACTTTGAAATAAAAATTTCACACAATTAAATCGGTAATTGGGTTAAAACTTGAAAACAATATTTAAAAAATGTAATAAACATTAATTTGACATCAAATAATAGCGCATTAAAAATAAAAACCGTAATTAAACATAACAAGCTGAATTTACCGTCAGTTTGCACAGCTTCTAAATCTGATCTTTCTTTTCGTAAAGTGGTGAGCTGTTCTTCCAAACGGGATCGTTCTAAAATAGAGAAAATATTTATTAATATAATGTATTCTTTTTATATGCTACAACTGGTTAACTTTAACCATTGGACATGTTTAACTTTTGTTGATATGAACCAATGTAAATATAATTTAAAAACAATATTGCCTGTAGTGTAAGATTTAACCAACCATTTAACCAACAAACGCTTAATATTTCTGGACCTATAGTAAATTACTTGGATCAAGCCTTTATTTTAAGATATCAAAAAATATAACACATTAAAATATAAATTATATGTTTGCACTAAATATTCATAGAATTTGACACATATGATGCGACCAGCATTGGATATAGTTTACAAAGACAAACACAGTTATTATAAAATACTTTTCATACAGATAACATTTTATAAAATCTATTGATCTTTTATAAAAATAAATACAATATGCATATGGACTCAATTAAGAAAATTAAGAAATAATATAAACTAATTTGCAAGTTTTTAATTCATGTCGGTTGACAAACTGTTATGTACTTGTGATATATCGTATATATGATATTATGTCCATATATGTAATATCATATATTGTATATATATTTATATATATATATATGTCATATTATGTCCACATATGTAATATCACATATATATATATATGTGATATTTATGCCCACATAAACTCAACACAATTTATTTACTATATTGTTATACTTAATAATTGAGTGAGCATAATCTTAACCTATAACTTTCTCCACCACAAATATACACATGAATTCTAAGATAAGATCAACGCGCGAAATCTATCTTTGTTTTATTTTACTTTCTTGTCGATGTCGGTGACGAGAAGAAAAACATAGTAAAATATAAAAGGCGACAAATTAAAAATAACTTCAATAGTAGTCTTTTTACGCTGTTATTTCAATTTATATACAAATTGAATTGTTATCCATCAATAACGCAATAAATAATAATTTTTAATTAACATAATGATTAAAAACTTTAAAGAACTCACCATTGAGTAAGCCAGAGAAAATTGTCAATAGATCATTGTTTGTTGAACCCATAATGACGTAAAATCTGTAGCAAATTATTTCCCACACACATTTAGTTTAAACTAATACAATCATGAGACAATACATTAAGATATATATGTATAGATAAAGAAGATCGGAATAGATCAGATAATTTGAGTTCGATACGAAAAATAACTAATAAAACACTGAAATGTATATAATGAATACATATTTTAATGTTATAACAATAATGTCATTTATACATTAGAATGTTAAACTTATTTATCATATCTCTTCTGGCGTTGATTAAATAATAGAATCGTCAATCTTATATAATTTCAATGTTAAAAATTCAACATAAAATATAAACTATGACTAAATGCATTTTAGTAACCTATATTAATAAGAAAAAGTAATTCTCTGTGGACAATGTAGAACCAACACTTCTGAACCTGCAACCTTGAAATTTCAGTCTATAAATCAATAACACCTCAGAATTATAAATCAATAACACCTCAGAATTATAAATCAATAACACCTCAGAATTATATATAATTTTAAAAAATTTATAACGCCTTATAATGCAATAAAACATGTATACTGTGGCCGGTAATATATTAATAAATAATGAATTTTAAGACTATATAATGATATATAGGTATTCAATAGAATTTTAATTTCTGAGGCATAATGCAGTGAGGATGTACAGTTTTGTTCATAACAAAGTAATTTTATATGGATGCAATTGAATAATTGTTGTATCAAATGATACAGTATTCATATTTTGAGAATTGTATCCGAAATTCAAAAGTATGAATATCAAAAATTCTCCATATTTATTTCGATAATCGTACTTTCATATAAATTTTTCAGAAATAATTAAATTAAAATTTAACGAAAGGCTTTTGTTAATTTTAATAAAACTTTTAATGTGGTTTTTCTTTACACAAGATTATGAATTATATAAGAGATCATTGGATTTGTGTAATCCGTTATTTAACTGCTCACAGAATAATGCAAATATAATTTTTATATCTTGATCTGGGCGAAGTCAGCTATTATACATATATTTTTTGTATATAGCATAATTTATCTACCGTACATTTATTTATTCATGAAAGTCATAATATTACAATAATGTCAAAGTTGTTTACAGGTAATATATACTATAATAAGCTTACCATATATATCTAATGGTAATAATGATCACGATATTAATAAAAAAAATTAGAAGCACTTAATTAAAAAAGTACACCTAAACAGTACATGCAAACTGATTAATTTGAAAATAATGTATATATTTATTATTTGCAAACAGTAACCTTTTGGAATAAAACTATAATCAAATCATCGTTTACTCTTAAAAGATAAATAAACAAAGTACACATTTTTAGAATAAATTTGTTTTGTCAAATGAAAGAGAATAATATATTTGGACAAATGATAACGTCACTGACGTTACAAATTATTTTTAAATATTGAAAATTTCCATGTGGTCAATCAATGTGTTCAAATTTCTCATTAACCAGTGAAATACTTTTTTGATTACGGCACTTTAAAATGTATCATTTTTACCCCATCTTATTGGCTGTCCTGGCCTATAATTTTTTCGCTTGAACTTACTACTGTTAGTAAATATGAAAAAAATCCTTCAAATTTAGACATTTAAAATAGGATAATTGTTTTTTAGATAAACATTTACACAGATGATGTCTCCCGCGTATTTATGAAATATAGATTCTTTATTTTATAAATTTAGAAAATTATTTTAGTTGTTAGTTTTAAAATAAGGATTAAAAACAATTTTCTCAATTTGTATCCGTTGTACGATACAGACTAAACATTATTTTTTCAGTTATAACTAATTGTATGACAAATACACAAGTTAGTTACTTGAACGTTTTAGATTAATTGAATAATAACTTGAATAATTTAGAAAACCTTAAACGATCGATTATGACATCAAAATCATGTTAAACGGAAACAAACTGTAATAACAATATAATAAATACAAATTTGTTCACATAGGTAAAAATCTTGTTTATATTTGTCGATTCAAATACTTTAGAAATAGAAAGTTAAGTCTAGGGTGAATACCTACCTCCCACCAAAGAGTTAATATTATAACCCTTAGTTTGCTTAGGCTAAAAATATAAAATAATATTAATTTATTATGCAATGTCAAGGTCATAGAAATTTGAACAAAACAAGAGACGCTACTGTTGGTGCACATGCTTTTGGTTAGCAACAGACGATACTGTTGGTGCACATTCATATGGTTAGCAACAGACGATTTTTTCATATGTTAATTTGGTAGTTGTTAGTAGTATGGCTACTTTATAATTTTACGATACTGTTCCGAAGTGCACATTCAATACAAATAACATATTCCTTTCCTACTTAGCGATATATTTCTAGATTATTATAGGTTGATTTACAACAATTAAATAATTTCTATTGGCACTTAGTATCATCTACATAGTTAGTTTGTGACTGACTTTACCCGGAACTTTTTAGCTAAAAGAAAAACAAATGATTAATTGAATATTTGTAAAAACAAATTCCCACAATAATTTTATACAAAACTTATAATAAGATTAAAATCAACAAGGAGAAAATTGAATAAATAAAGGCGTCATCACCCACTATCTGAGTTCTACATTTGATCAAAATATGGAGAAATATCCTTAGATGACCAATTAATTAGAATTATGCAAAAGAATGCAGCATATTTTTAAAGTGATAATTAAAGGTATGTGTCTTTATAAGTAAAGTTATAACATTTTTAGGTATTTAATTGACTGCTTAGTTTATATAGACGATTTTTATAACTTATAAAACAATTTAAATGTTAAAACCATAAAATAAACAAACAAACAAGAACAATTTGATATATAAAACAGAATAATGATGTCACATATTTTAATATAACATTGTCATAACATCGTAGAAAATATTAACTATGAGCGTGCAGATAATTAAGAAACAGCATAATTGAAAATGAAGATGTCAATAGTCTTAATAATATATTCTGGAAAAATCAGATGAATATACAACCGAGTAAAATCAACAAATAGACAGCCTGAACAGATGTCGGGTCGGTCGTGTGGCTTTGACCAGCCCAAGTCCAAATCTGTCATACCAGACTTGTGTGAGATCTTCCATGAGATTGTTTGCCTCCTCAGATGGCTGAAGCGCTTTTAAACGGGTCTGAGACTGGGTAACTAGGGTGAGTTCTTGAAGCGGCGTTGACGACGTTTCCAGATTACCTCGGACAGCGTTGATCACGTCGGAGTGGTCTAATTCATTGGTTACTAGAAAATTAGAAAAAAAATCTGTTTCAGATGACGCGATTACAACATTTTATATCACTATCTAGGGCTTTAGTAAAGATATAACAAGACGAGTTTATACAACTTTTAAAAAATAGGCTCATAAAAATGTTCAAAGCATTTAAGTAACTTTCCATGAATTGAATTAAAACGTAAGTATCACTTGTTCACTTCACAATGCTTATAGATTAAAGAAAAAACATTTTGTCATTCATGATACGTATTGTGCACAGTGAAAAATGTTACACAGTTTAACACCGAGATATAGTATAAAACTTAAACCATATTATACTACCCCTAATTATCGATTCGGAAATATAAATATTATGTTAATTAAGCCCCATGGGTATTTACAAACAGCAAGCATGCATGCAAACATGAGCTTACATGCAGGCATATCAATTGTGAGTTTAGCAAGTGCTGCACACGGGTGTTGAGTGGCTTCTAACAGGCGACACCAAGTTATCGCAGTCTTGAATAGTCCTGGATTCGAGTCACAGATGAGTTCTACTAGGGAACAGCCCTGAGTAGAAAACAGACTAAAAGAAGAAGAGAAAGAGATAAATAACATACACCACTGTGGGCATGAAATAGTTTTTCGTTAAAAAATTGTCGATTCGTTTATTTTCTATGACATCAGAATCAAAATGGCGTCTGTTCTCCATGTTAATCTACTAATAACTCAAAAAATGGAGCCATTTAGAGCGAATAAATATATTACCGACAAGCAAAAAGTCACCCGGCCCTAATCTATGGAATAATACAGTTGAATAAATAATATATTGTTATTATTAACAATATTATAATTCTGTAGACTAATATATTACTATGTGTCGGGATTATATTTGTTGGCTTTAAATCGTTTAGTTTTTGAGTTATTAGCAGATTTACATGGAGAATAGCCGGCATTTTGAATATGATTGACGCCACAGAAAAAAAAAGAATTCACATCTAAAAAATTAAATTATTTAAAGTAGGGTACAATATACAATTTAAAAACACAAAAATCCTTTCCGGGGTATTTTCTTCCACAAAAAAGTATTTCAGACACATCGTGATACAAACGAGGATAATTAAATACTTGTAAGGCGTTCAAATAGACCCTATAAAAATCCAAAGAAAATATTAAACAAAAATGCAATAATAATGACATACCATTTAAGGATTTAAGGATAAAAGAGTAACATATAAATATTTTAATTCTATGGCTAGAGTAATTACTATGAAAAAACATTGAGAATAATCTTTAATAATTCAGAAATCTATGCCTATATAATGAATGTTGCGTATTAAAAGAAGATAGTTGACTAAGAATAAGTATGTATTCAAGAAGTAACTATTTCATTTAATAATACATTTATCAACTATTAAATGAAACTATAAATTTATATGGAATTGTTAAAAATTTAATGTAATAATTATATTACAAGTTTGAAATAGGATGTATTATAAAAGTTATAAATTAATACATAGTTTAGTTTTAAAATTAGAAACAAATATTTTTTAATATGTAAAGTGTTTATTGTTGTTTAACGAAAAAAATTTATCAAATAAATTAAAATTAAATTCTACACTCACTTAGTAAATTCATCCATGGTCTTTTCTGAAAGTTGACAGTGACCCAAATTGATGCTTTGAAGTTGGCAGTTACCCTGCAATAATTTGCAATACCATTAACAGTAGAGCTACCACAGGTTAGATAAAAATTAAATACATTTTTAAATTCATCTATAATGCAAAAAATGTATCTGAACTGAAATTAAATTAACACAGTTAATTATAGAATAATACGCATTTTTTAACACTTTTAGATAAATTGGTAAAAATATATGTAAAATAGTATACTCCAAAAAGCCTTTCCATTTTTCGAAAAAAAAGTGTTAATAAAATTATCCTTAATATTCATTTCGAATATTAAAATAGTGATAAATTTTATTACGATAAAATCGTATGACGCAACCGGTTGCTCAAGTAATATTTTAAACTGAATTTAAATATTACAATTTTCCAAACTAATTGATATCTTCAAATTGATAATCGAAAATAATCAACATACAAAATTTGTGTTGTCAAATGTTAAACACTATAATATGTGGATGAGATGACGTCGCCTAATTTCATAATCAGATATCCTTATCATAAAACAACAATAAAATCACAACGACTTTGTACAAATCATGATGTCAGCACATTAAAAAATATATTTTAAATATTAAAACTGCCAAGTCATGTAAGTAAGTAAGTAAGTAAGTATGTAAGTAAAACGTTTATTTATAATAAAAACGACCTGGGTCGGACATGTGCCCATTGTATTAAAATTATCAGTGAAATAATTTATGAATTACAGACAAAAGATATGCAATTTTTACCTCCTCCCTCCTTGTCCATTTTATGACTGTTTTTTTTCGCGAGGCTTAACAAAAATGAGTAAACTGATATTAGAACAATTAGTAGTGGAATTGCCACACATCTAAACCTGTCCTCAGTCCTCACTCACATCATTGTTAGGAGTAAATATGTTAATGTCAAACGTTAAACGTAAGAAGCACAATTAGAAGATTCATTTAATTGTGCGATATAATACCTAGATATTCCTAAAATATAATATACTGCTATTTCAAAACAACGTTTTCCGCAATCCACTCAAAAAATTGATATAAAAAGTGTAGAGAACTCAGTGGCGTACAGTAAGTTCCTTCCACAACATGTTCTGCTTTAACCAAATTAACTGTGATAAAGAGAGAAAGTTAAGTTTAAAATTAATTAGAAGAAAAAAAAATATATAATGAAATAATTTAAATTCCGCAGATATAACATTTCACCTATATTTTTAATAATAGAATAATAAGTTATGCCATTTAAAGGCTAGTAAACTGCAACATTAATATATAATTATAATTTTATAAAATTTCCGAGATTAACACTATTTTCAAAGATGTAAAATGCAAATAAATAAATGAACTACATACTTAAATCGAATATTTAAAACTCAATTTTATTTGTTGATTGCAGGTTTTTTTCTGATTAAATATTGCTTCTCTGAATTTTAGATTCGTGCAGTCTTTGCCGATAATATAATAGATTTTATAAATTTCGATTTACATTTTACAAGTTAATATAAATGTAAATTATAGTTCTCAATTGAAAAAATATTAATTTAGTTGAAAAACCTACAACAGCAAAATTGATTGTGATAATATTTTAAAATTGATTTATTGAAAATCGATTTCTTTTGATACATGTCAATCTAATTGTTCCTTTATTTATAAAAATATTATATATCTTTGAAAATAGTGTTGATCACTGAACATTTAGATAAATTATTGTTACAGTTTACTAGCTCTTAAATTACATAACTTATTATTCTATTACGTTGGCAAATGGGAACCAACTTCTATTAATAGAATAATGTTTACTATCAGATATACACTACTAAAATTAATTTTAGAAAATATATATTGATGACCATGTAAACAGAAATGAAAAATATGGTATATGTCTTAGTCATGAAACTCATTTGGCAACTCAATCGAAAACTGGAAAAATGAAATCAGCAATACTATAAGTGAAAATAAAACCCAGTTTAAACAGCGACATATTTATAACTGTTGCAGAAGATTTCACCAACCACAATATAAGATATGGTTTCCAGATTTGAAGTGATTAATGATGTCATGTAAGGTACAAAACAATATATTAATATGTTGTATTAAAAATATTCTACATAAAACCGAATTTTTTTGCTGTTGAATAAAAAGTGTAATGTATATATTTTAGATGACTAAATAATTATTCACAGAAAAAAATAAAATGCGAATGTATTAGTGAAAAATTATGTTCAGAAATGAACTAACTGAAATAATGATAGACATCGCAATTTTGCATCTGTTTTCGATATGGTAAACCTAACACAGATCATACGATAAAACATCTGCAGAGTTAGGATCCATGTGTAAGCCAAGGGGCATAGAAAGAAGTCCTGGAGCTATGAAATGACCAAATTGCAACTAAACCTGCAAACATCTAACATGAAGTTTTGGTAACAATAACCACCTCCAAACTACATTATCTACCTCAGCTACGAATGAGCACAATCGCTGAACGACTGCCGCTGCATCATGACCAACTGTACTCCTTTCAAAGGAGCTCCTCTGTCTCTGTACACCCGACAACGTGGCGGTAGAGACACACCCGCGGAAACTGATCGTCCGGAGGTGGGAGTCCGACTGGTGGAGACAGGAGAGCACCAGCTGGACACCATGAGAGTCGAGGGGATTCCAGCTCAGGTCAAGGTCAACAAGATTGGAGCAATCTGCAGATATGGAATGAGTTAGTAGAAGAGAAGTATATATTATTGACTTGACGTGTGCTATAATTACCAATTTAAATCGAACATATTTAAAGGTAGAAGACTCTCTCTATCGAGACTATATTATTAAATTATTCTATCTTTGTACATGAGGTCTAAAGTTCATACAGAGTAAATCCTCCGGAGGAGTATATCCTCCATACAGAGTAAATCCATTTTTTGCAAATTGGTGTGTTAGCTTAGATGTATATATTTTTCGGGTAGCGGTAAAATCTTTTTTGTCAGACCAATGCAGGCGAAATTAAAAAAAAATGTTTCTAATCCAATAAAATTACCAGAAAAATTAAATATAACATCATCATGTATTGCTTATTTAACTATATATATATATGCCATCAATTTGTTGAATTATGATAGTAAATAAACACGTTCTATTCAACACATGAGCATCACCACAAAACAAATAAAAATTGAAATAAAAAAGAACCAGAAATTATCAAAGCGACTGTCAAATAAGAAACATAATTTTATAATAATATCAGGATAAAATCAGGATAATATGAAATGATAATTATGATAATATCAGGATAAAATCAACATTCATGACAAAACTCCAGAAAGATCAAACAAACGGAATGAGTTATCATCAAAACACAAAAAAATTACAATCCAAAAATAGAATGATAAATAAGATGGCAAGTCAAAACTGTGGATTTAAAAGACAGTCTGCCAATTCAAAAAAGCAGAAGAATAATTCGGGACAGGCCGGATCATAAAGAAAACACGTGAACAACTGATATTTATTAAAAAAAATATAAAGAAAAGATGACTAAACAAGGGTGCGGGACTTTGAACCTTCAGCGGCAGTTTACCGGTTTATGTGTGCATAACCATCACTTAACTTATAAAGTTATAAAAAACAATTTTATATATATATATATATATTTGCTAAAAAATTTCAAGTTCGAAAATGTAAGATTACGTTTATTTTTACGCTAAATGTATCAGAATTATATTTTTTATACCAAATAAATATATTTTTTTAAAATGGATGTGAAAATAATAGTGATATTTTCGATTTTCGAAATAACGTAAATTTTTTTAATGATTCATCCTAAAGGTTAAACTATAAAGACAACATAATATATTTTCGACTAACTTAAGAATCAATTATTAATTACTAACTAACATCAATAACTATCAATATTAAACTAATTCACTAATTTTGTGATCGAACTTACTTATATCAGAAAACGCCAAATATTTTAATAGCTCAGTAAACAATAATTATTGACTTTTTTAATCCACATAAAATGAAATATAAATATGTATAATCTTGAATCGTAGTCAAACATATTATACTGAATCAATTTAGAAATTTTTATGTGAACTGTTGCTTTGACTGTTGAAAGCACTGGAAACGAAAATCCAAATCCTCGAAAATTTGGAATAATTTAGATAAACAGTTCAGTCAGCTATGATGAAATATACCTTGATGATATATATATATATAATATAATAATAACCTCGAAAACTCGTCATATCAAGATAAAGTTCCGTTTGTGAAGCGACGGATATCATGCCATTTATATAATATAATGAACTAAACAATAATACAATGGTTGAAATTAAATATTCGTTAGTTTTTCATGTAAAAATGTACTGTTGAAAACACGGAAAACAATGTAAATGACCTCGCAAGAATAAAGAATATTGATATTATGAAAGGTTCCATCATCACGGCGACGAGTAGTCGCTAGTTCACTATGATCTAATAACTTGAAGTCACACAAGGTACCTTGGAGGGCCTTAACAAAGCGGTGGCTAGAAGTCATCAGAGCTTCTCCTGTTAGTAGACAACCCTTCAGTGACAATTGGGAGAGTTGCGGTGAAAGAGAAAGTGTTGTGCACACAAGCGACCATCCCGCATCCCCGGAAATAAGGTTGTAACTCAAATCGAGCTTGCTCAAATGAGGAAACCTGGAAAGAGATAAAAGACGAACAAAACATACGAGGAAGTACGTAAGAAGACATACGTGAACTCTATTAGTTGTAAATATCTAACTCGGGACCGCTCATGAATTTTATAAGTTGAAAGATAACTATATAAAAACCGATTAATTTTATTAAATATTGTCGATCTAAAAAATTAAATAATAACATTTTTTAATAAAATAGTGCAATATTTAAGTATTAATAAACATCATAAATTATAATGTCTAATATTACGTATAAATTATTCACAAATACATCCGAATTATTTAACTATAATGTATTAAGTTACCTGGCTTCTTGGATTTTTGCCAAGGTACCTTGACTGCAAGGAACCCTCAGATATTGATCTAGGCCATGTGACGTAAACTGATTGGAGGAGAGATCTACACATTTGACCTGGTTGGTGGACCAGTCCAAAATGCCGACACCATTCTCCCGCTCTGAGATAAGATGGCCCAGACTTGTGTCCGAAAGACGGTTACCTTAGACACGGAACCATAATGTATAATATATAATGTATCTATGATAATATTATGTATACATGTAAACATATTTGAGACTAGTGCAGTTGACAAAGTAAATAATGTCTAGGTTAAAGAGCAAATTTAGTAATTTATTTATCATCAAACTTTGAGATATATCCTCGTAGTTGTGACCAAACATAAGTAACCACAAATAGATATTTTAATTTACATTATAATTAAAATAACTGTGATGGTGCTACCAGTACAATATAATAATATAAGTCTACAATATAACATAAATACTGAATGTTACAAATTACTCAAACTTATTACAGTACAATGAATGATATAAAATAACTAGGTATTTTTAACTTTTACAATACAACATATTATGCTTTGTTATAAGTTTTATAGAAGTATGCAGATACAATCAAAAAAGGTTTTAGAATATTAAACTACATAATATTACAAATATTAAATATTTTTGAATTAAACTTAATATATTATGTCCAATCACACTGAGAACAAAATGAGGGATAAAACGTTTTATATTTCAAATAAATTTAACTTTAAATAAATGTCTAATGATGTAAAATAATAGATTTTTTCAATAAAATGACTCATTTTATACATAAAAAAAAAGTATTAACAGAAAGATTACATTTTTACGACAAAACAGTGCATTGAGTATATTTTAGTACACATCTATAGATTTCGTATTTAAACGTAATTATACATATGTGTAATATTTTTTTTAGTAAAAAAAGTGTTAGCAACAATTAAAAAATGGAAAATCATTTCCAATCGTCATAGATTTCTCGAAATATAATAAAACATTCATATTAAAACCTACATAATAAAATTATGCACACATTTATTTAAAAATGGCCCAAAATATTTTTTTTTACAAATATTAAAAGAAGCATCCCCACCATCACCAACTCTTCATTGGTGAAGGACTAACTTACTTTCCTAGAATCGTAATAAAAAGTTGAATACAATATTTAAGATAATATCCAAGTCACTTACAATACTGATACAATACAAGTTATGTGTCATTGTTTAAAAATTAAACAATTCATCCATATAATATGTTCGTACGAAAATTGATAAGTTAAATTTCAAAGTGAGAAAATGAACAACTAATATAACCTTTCATACCGGGATAAATTTGGTTCTGGTCACTCTATACGGTACCCGTAAAATATATTTATCAATGTAAATGTTTCATCGTTTATCATTTTCGGGTGTCAAAAAACTGCGTATACCAAAAAAATATTGAAAGTACATATTAAAATCTCTAAATATAATACGTTAAAAATTAATGAAACCTCTTGTATGCTAGCATGCTATACTGTATGACATAATATAAAAGTATAAAATAATCCAAATATAGCCAGCTTGGATATAACGAGATATCTGCTATATAGCGGGTAATTGTTTTGGTTTCAGCAAAATCAGCAACATTTAGATTTGACTGTTACAGTATTAAATAATATCGCTTATTATAAGATAAATATAACTAGAAATGAGCCATGCAAAGTATATTTTGAGACACCAATAAATAAAATTAAAAAAGTTTTTTCATAGATCTTCTTTTAGTTTCAACTAAATTTAGAAAAAAAAATCAAAATAGTAAAGTCTACTCTTTATTTCTTTATTGAACTTATATTCATCCAAATAGTTAAACGACAACATTTCGGTAGTCCCTTCAGCTTGTTATATAGTGGAATAACATTCAATAACCTGAATTTGAAAGAACCTACCGCTGAGTCTGATCTCCTTGAGAGATATCGACAAGATGGTCGGCGCAGAGATGTGATGCCTCAAATGTGTGAGGAGGGCGACACAGTGGCCGTCTCCGAGACTCTTTCCAGTGAGGTGCAAACTTCCGGACACTCGGAAAGTATCCCATAATCGAGTGAGATGATCGGTGTAGAGACCATAGTTGAGGGTTGTGTTGGGAGTGAACGCAGGGGGTCCCAGTGGCTGAATGAATACAAATACTTGTAAATTTCAGCCTGTGTTAGACAAACGTGCATTCTATAATTAAAATATTAAAACAAAAAAACGTATTTTTACTATAAAAAATGATTGTTTAAAAAAGAGAATAATTAAACGCATTACTAAATAAAATATGAACAGGAAGCATAATAATATTTTCTAATTAAACTAATTTAAGATATATTACTAGAGACAAGTATACATTACCAAACTCTCAGAATTGTATGGAAAATAAATATATAATTGAATAAATGATTACTTAATATGTTACACTAATTTAAACATGTACTACGAATTCGACAGAAAGAGAGAACCCAGATTGTTATAAGGGACTGCTCTTAAATTATCGTAATCTTCATATTATGGCATCAAATAAAAGGTATATAGCCATATTATTTAGGCTTCTTAGCTATATAACGATACACAAACAACACAACAAATTATTTAATTTATACCATATATAAAGCATGAATGTATCAACATTTCACCAGTGGAGAGGTCGAGATACCACATTCTCAATTGAATCTGTTAACGAGTTGAGCTGGGACAAATTAGATTCTATAATAGGAATTTAAGATGTTTATCATGAAGCTGACTATATTTATCTTCATATGATCTAATTTTTGTACTTTGCTAATATTTATTTTGTAATGCGTTCTTACCGTTTCTCTTTCTTAATTATAAAAAAAATAGCTACTATATTGTATATATAACCTAATTTAATTTAATTTGACATTACATAATATGATAATAAATTACATTAAAACGTTGAATATGTTAATTAAAGAGTTCTTTTTTAACATCTTGAATATCCGCAAAGCAAAGCTCAAGATTCTCAAAATTAATATTGAATGTTACTATAAATATTTTAGCAATCTGTTAAAGTATTCTGGAAGCAAAATATATAGTTGTCTATACTAATTGAACCAATTTCAACGAATAAACAATTCATGTATATTTATCTGGAAACAAAGTGGTTTAAAATGGTGCCAAGATTTGTGGTTAGTTTATAAATGTGATAGAAAAAAGGAGCCAATAAAAAAGATATATCAATAAAGTAAATTTCCCTAATTTTAATGGAAAACCAATTTAAAGAACTTTATACTAAAAATAAATATATTAAAATAGAAGTCAATAATGTATACGAATCTACAACTATTCACGAACTGTCAACATGTAAATATTTCATTGTGAAATAATAACTGTCTCAATAAAAGTGCAGAAAAATAATGAAATCAAATCACCCAATATTTAAATTCAATTCCTATTGGATAAATCAGAGAGTACAATAGCGTAGATGTTATGTTTTCCTTCGTTAAACCTTTTTACGAATAATAGTTATGGCGAAGAATTTTATTCACACGTCATTCTTTATTCTTCGCCATAACGATTATTCTTTAAATTTGATATTACGATTAATAGAATTAAAAAGACGATTATCGTTAGTTTAATTCACCATAGCCCTGGGGTGCTTTGATACTTAAAAAATATGTAGATAATTATATTAACGAATATTACGTAACATACTTAGGATTTGATATAATAGATTTGGAATTTACAGTACAGGTTCAAAAGTGATTGATGTCAATTCGCCATGAGACTTCGATTTAAAATGTACAGATCTTCACATACACTGCAAATGGTGTTAACAATGGAATATATTAAATGGCTGTAAAATTGCCTCTTTAGAGGAAAATAATGAACTTTTGAGGCATTATACAATACGTCCATGTTGAGTAAAATTGACGCACATTTTCTTTGAAACCCATGCTCCATATAATGTGTATTTATATAATACAATGAACTAATGTGGTCGCTCGTACACATTAACATTTTATACTGAACTAATTACATACTTTGAAAATTAAAATCGCAAAAAATTGATGAACATAATGTTGACAAGACGTATTAATAATTAGGTGTTTTATAACATGTAAATTACAAATTACTAAACCTCCTTTGATTAAAATTATGAAAGTGACTCATTGATAGTTATTAACAGTAGTAGGGAAGAAGCTCCTTGAATCCACCCCCCCCCCACAAATGTAAAATTATTTTGAATTTTCGCGCCAAAAATTTCGAAATTTTTTCAGCCAATCAGAATCGAGTATTTG